>VSMD01026544.1:0-37047 GCA_008750895.1 Mirza zaza
TTTTTTTTTGAGACAGAGTCTCACTTTATTGCCCAGTCTAGAGTGAGTGCCGTGGCGTCAGCCTAGCTCACAGCAACCTCAAACTCCTGGGCTCAAGCAATCCTGCTGCCTCAGCCTCCCAAGTAGCTGGGACTACAGGCATGTGCCACCATGCCCGGCTAATTTTTTTCTATATATATTAGTTGGCCAATTAATTTCTTTCTATTTATAGTAGAGATGGGGTCTTGCTCTTGCTCAGGCTAGTCTCGAACTCCCGAGCTCAAACGATCCGCCCACTTCGGCCTCCCAGAGACCTAGGATTACAGGCTTGAGCCACCGCGCCCGGCCCAAAACATTTCTTTCTATTTTTTTTTTCTTAGTAGAGATAGGGTCTTGCTCTTGCTCAGACAGGTTTCGAACTCCTGACCTTGAGTGATCCTCCCGCCTCGGCCTCCCAGAGTGCTGCGATTCCGCGTGTGAGCCACCATGCCGGGCCTATGAGCTCCTTGATAACAGGGGCTGTTCAACTCCTAATCCATGTAGTCCAGCAAAGGGCTTGACACACAGTGGGTAGGTTAATGATTGTTTAAACTAAGTTTAAACAATCTAAACAGGAACTAAACAGGAAGAGTTTGCTTTCCTGTGAACATTATTTTTAAACATGAAATTAGTTTTTCCTGACCTGAGACAGGAATCTTATGTCTTATGAAGATAGGAACATTCATCCTAACAGCAAACACACCCCTTGAGCGTGGCTTCGATCCTGCTTTCTCTTGTATTCTCAAAGCAGATAAAGGTGAAGGAGAGGAAGCTACCAACTCCAACAAGAGGCAAGTCAGAGAGCACAGCAGAAATCCAAGGCTCAGCAGCTTCTGGGGTTCCATGGATTCCACCTTCAGCTGCGGCTGGTGCTCCTAGATCACTCTGTCAAGGGGTGATTTCTTTGTCCCTAGCTCTTTCCCACAGCAGCTTTGTCTGAAAAGTTAGAAGCGGTGGTTTAGTTGTTATTGCAAAAACCTTCCCACCTGTTATGAACACAAGGATAATTCACTGACTTACACAGGTGAATCCTGAACACGGTCAGTTTCCAAAACAAAATGTATGTCCCCCTCCAAAAAACAAAATAAAATAAAACCTTACTATGCTCTATCAGTTCGGATATTAATACCTGACATTACCTTCTTCACTTGATCCCTTTTCAGTCTTACCCAACTCAGTTAGTAGAAACTCTTTCAACTGTTCAGGCCAAAACATATGGCAACATCTTTGACTCTTCTTTTTCTCTTCTGCATCATTATTCATCAGAAAAATCTACAAATTGTATCCAGAATCCTGCCACTTCACACCACCTCCCTTGCTACCCATTATCATCTCTGACTCCATCAGACTCTTCCGCACTGAACCAGCCACCAAAGAGATCTTGTTAAATTGTAGGTCAGATTATGTCCTGGTTACTTCTCTGGCCTCACAGCCTATTAGCCTTCTGATGATCATTCTGACTCAGCCTTGTTTCCTCTTGAACAAGCTAGGCTTGTTCCTACCTTGGGGATTTTATCACTTGCTATTCCCTCTCCAAGGAATGCTTTTCTCTTCCATAGTCTCAGGATTTATGTCCTCATCTTCTTCAGATGCTCAAATATCACCTTCTCAATGCAAATTTTCTTGAGATCCCTTTATTAAAATTGTACCATTCTCCCACAAACTTCCTCATTGCCTTACCTGCTTGATTTTTGTCCAAAAACCTCATCAGAATCTAGCATAATATGTTTTACTTGTTCATTTTATTTTATGCCTCTCCTAATTATAATGCTACATGAGTACAGAGATTTTTGTCTGTTTTGTTCACTGCTGAACAGTAACCTAGCACATGTAGGATATTCAGGTACTCAATAATTATTTTTTGAATGAATGATGAATTTTGGCAGATATATTGTTCATTGCATGGCCCAAACATAATAAAAATCTGATAGGTAACTTTTGGGAAGGCTTTTTGCTATCTTATAAAAGAGGTGGTGCTACCATTTTCCCTTTGTGCTGCTTTGAACATTACCTGAAGAAAATGACATGTGTTCTGGCTCAGACATTTTCAAGCCACTAAACTGACACCAGTATCTGTTTACCTCTGGACTGCTTGGTTTGAGAAAAATAAACTTCTATTTGAGCCATTATAATTTGGGCTTTCTATTACTTAAGACATTTACAACTGATAAACTCATTTACTGTTTGAGATCCACTTCCAGTGGGAAGCCACTTACCTGAAAATTGGCTTAGCACCAAAGAATCCAAAGAAGCCAATGAATTAGGCCTCAGTCTTCAGAGTGTGGGTATCTTCAGAAGAAGCTGGCCAGAGTCTTCCTCTTAGGTTTCTGAAGTTCCAAATAGAATTCCACCCCTCCTTATGATATCATCTACTGAATTTAACCCTCCCCCAGGCTCTATTTGACTGTTAAGCACACAAATGTCTTTTTGTGTCTACACATGAACATCTGTGTTGATACTGAAACTCATCATCACAGTAGCTGTGCCCTCTTAGGCTTGAAGAATTCTAAGATATTTTATTCACCACATAGCATCTACTACACCTTATAACAGTGTGTATATGAAATTTTAATGGATGATAAAGTTAGCATTTCACATCAGTTGGGGAAAAGAGATTATTTAATATGATGTTGGGATGATTTCCTATTCATTTGGATGCACCAAAATGAGAGCCCTTTGCCACACTATGTGAAAAATAAATTCTAGATGGATCAACAAGGACTAAACAAAAATAAAACTATATATTAAATATGAGTGGATATTTTTATAATCTTAACGTGGAAAAAGCTTCTTTAACCATGTCATAAAACCCAGAGCCATAAATGAAAATGTTGGTAAATTTATGACATAAAACTGTACAGCTTTCATATAAAAAACATTGTTAAAAAAGTAAAAGATTAACGACAAATTAAGTAATAAAATTCACAGCATATATGACAGACATTAGATTAGTATTGTTAACATACAAATAACTCGCACTAACTTTTTTATAAAAGAAATTCTGGCAAGAACTGGCAAAAGTGATGTATCAGTTAAGGTTTTATGAGAAAACAAAGCCACTAGGAAATATATAAAATAAGGGACTCTGTAGAGGCCTCAGCATCCCCACATTCTTTTTATGTCTTGACTGAAAATCAGAATGCCTTGACCGCTCTGTGATCCCAGCCAGCTGTGGGTTTTTCCCAGCAGGCTTGAACCCAAACTGGGGCTTTGAACATTCCAAAGCACTGATAAAGGTATCAATCTTGTTGTCCAAAGTACTGAAGGTAACTGGACCAGGCCCTGAGCCAAATTCCTTAAACCCTCATAAAAACTCCATACCATGAACCTCTGGCTGTGGACATACCTAGGTAGGATGTCCCTTTCTCTTGCTGTCTGCCAAAGAAACACTGCAGCCCACTCTGTAAGTTCCCCTAATAAATGCTTTGGACTGATCACCCTGGTGTTTAGTGCTTCTTTTTTTGCAATCCCAACCGGCCCCATCTCAGGAGGGTTTGGGGCACTCCCTTACGGGAATTCCCGTGCCACTGCTTTTGAGGTGACTCTAGCCATGGGGATGGCAGAACAAAACAGATTTATTATAAGAATTTGACCTTATGCTATTGTGAGAACTGTTTAAAGAGTCTATGGGAAGCTGGAACCCTAAAGACTAAAACCTGCATCACTTTCATAATACCTCCAAGCTTCCAACTTTGATGCTGGAGTAATCTGTGTGAGAAGGTGATATCCTTCATCGAAGAGCTAAACATGAATTTCCTAGGATTTGGATGAGCTAAAAGATCCAGCAGGAGTTGAAGGACCTGCAAAGTTGGTTGCTGCCCTGTACCCACAAGTTAAGCCAACGGATAGTGACAATGTGAGTAAGCCGCAAATTATCATCTTGTGCCTGCTCTGACTTTTCCAGTGTAAAGACAATATGGCTACTGCATAAGTTATCTGTTGCTGCATGTAAAATTACCCCCAACTTAGCAGCTGCAAACAAAAAACATTCATTATCATATAGTTTCTGCAGGTCAGGAATTCTAAAGTGATTTACCTGAGTGGTTCTGGCTTGGGGTCTCTGATAAGGTTGGAATCACATATCAGCTGGGGCTACAGTCATCTGAAGCCTTTACTGTGCTGGAGGAGCACACTGGAAGTGGTTCCAAGTGGTGCACTCAGATGGGTGTTGCTAGGATGAACAAAAGTCCCAGCTTGTTTGGTATTCAGGGCTGGCTTCATGGGAATTCAATATGTGCAGTTACACAGGGCTTGATTTAATGCGCTAATGTCATTTTCTTGAAATTCTTAATAATTTTATATTTGAACTTGTGTTTTTTTGTTTTTGTTTTTGTTTTTGTTTTTTGAGACAGAGTCTCACTCTCTTGCCCAGGCTAGAGTGTCGTGGCGTCAGCCTAGCTCACAGCAACCTCAAACTCCTGGGCTTAAGCGATCATTCTGCCTCAGCCTCCCAAGTAGCTGGGACTACAGGCATGCGCCACCATGCCCGGTTAATTTTTTCTATATATATTAGTTGGCCAATTAATTTCTTTCTATTTTTAGTAGAGACTGGGGTCTTGCTCTTGATCAGGCCGGTTTTGAACTCCTGACCTTGAGTGATCCTCCCGCCTTGGCCTCCCAGAGTGCTAGGATTACAGGTGTGAGCCACCGCGCCTGGCCTGAACTTGTGTTTTGTAAGTGAAGTTTGCTGGAACAATGGAGCATGAACATGAACAGAGGAAATAAATGCAACCTAGAGGCCCCCTCCATCCTTTGTCATTCTATTTGTACGTGGTGTTTGCAATGCTAATGAGTACAAAATTCCAACAGCACTATGATGCATGGAATTTCAGTGCGACCCAAAGGGAGTATAACAATGTTAAATCTGTGACAGAGTAAATGGGGAGCAGTCCCAAGAGGCCATTTTCTCTTTGAACCAGAAAGAAAGTATTCTGAGAAACACAAATAACCAAAGAACCTTATGTCCTTTCTTATTCCTATTATTTCCCTGTATTAGCCATTGTGCCTTGCCTCCCTGTGGCCTGTTTTGCAGAAATAGAAAAGTCATTCTTAAAATCCATATGGTATAGGGCCAGGCACGGTGGCTCACGCCTGTAATCCCAGCACTCTGGGAGGCTGAGACAGGAGGATCCCTTGAGGTCAGGAGCTTGAGACCAGCCTGAGCAAGAGCGAGACCCCTTGAGGTCAGAAGTTCGAGACCAGCCTGAGCAAGAGCGAGACCCTCGACTCTACTAAAAATAGAAAAAAATTAGCCAGGCGTGGTGGTGCATGCCTATAGTCCCAGCTACTAGGGAGGCTGAGGCAGGAGGATCTCCTGAGCCCAGGAGTTTGAGGTTGCTGTGAGCTAGGCTGATGCCATAGCACTCTAGCCTGGGCAACAGAGCGAGACTCTGTCTCAAAAAAAAAAAAAAAAAATCCATATGGTATTAAGGCATCCCAAATAGTCAAAACAGTTTTGAAAAAGAAGAACAAACTTGGAGGACTCCCACTTCCCAATTTCAAAACTTGTTATAAAGCTACATCGATTAAAATAGTGTGGCATTGACATAATGGTAAACATATAGATCAACGAAATAGGATTGAGAGTCCAGAACTAAACTTATACATTTATGGTCAATTGATTTTTGACAAGAGCGGGGTGCCAAGACCATTCAATAAAGAACCATCTCTTCTGCTTGGCGTGGTGGCTCACACTTGTAATCCTAGCACTCTGGGAGGCCAAGGCGGGAGGACTACTCAAGGTCAGGAGTTCGAAACCAGCCTGAGCCAGAGCGAGACCCCATCTCTAAAAATAGAAAGAAATTAATTGGCCAACTAAAAATATATTGTAAAAATTAGCTGGGCATGGTGGCACATGCCTGTAGTCCCAGCTACTCAGAAGGCTGAGGCAGAAGGATCGCTGGAGCCAAGGAGTTTGAGGTTGCTGTGAGCTAGGTGGAAGCACTGTGGCCCGGGAAACAGAGTGAGACTCTGTCAAAAAAAAAAAAAAAAAGAACCATCTCTTCAACAAATCATGCTAGACAACTGGATAGATATCTACATGCAAATGTACAAAATTGGACCCCTACCTGACATCATATACAAAAACTTACTCAAAATGATTCATAGACTTACATGTAACTGCTAAAATTATAAAACTCTCAGCAGAAAATATAAGGGCAAATCTTCATGACATTGAATTTGGAAATAGTTTCTTAAATATGATACCAAAAGTACAAACAACAAAAGAAAAAATAAATTAAACTTCACAAAAATTATAAAATTTTGTGCATCAAAGGACACTATCAAGAGATGAAAAGACAGCTCATGGAATAGGAGAAAATATTTGCAAATCATATGTTGGATAAAGAGTCTAGTATCAAGAATATATAAATAACACAAAACAACAACAAAAAGACAAAAAATTCAATTAAAAAATAGGCAAAGGACTTGAATAGGCATTTCTCCAAAGAAGATATACAAATGACCAAAAAGCACATGAAAAATTAATCAATGTCATGAGTCACCAGGGAAATGCAAATCAAAATTACAGTGAGATACCACTTCACTCCCACTAGGATGGCCATTAAAAAAATGGAAAATAACAAATATTGGCAAGAATGTGGAGAATTTGGAACCCTCATATATTGCTAGTGAGAATATAAAATGGTGTGACCACTGTGGAAAACAGTTTGGTGGTTTCTCAATATGTTAAACATAAAATTATCATATGACCGCACAATTCCACTCCTAGGCTAAGAGAGCTAAAAGCAGGTGCTCAAACAAAGACCTGTTCATAAATGTTTACAGAAGCACTATTCCCAGTAGCTAAAAGGTGGAGATAACCCAAATGTCCACCAACAGATGAATGGATAAACAAAATGTAGTATATCCACAATGAAATATTATTAACCATAAAAAGGAATGAAGCAGGCCGGGCACAGTGGCTCACCCCTGTAACCCTGGCACTCTGGGAAGCCGAGGTGGGAGGATGATGGCTCAAGGTCAGGAGTTGTCAGGAAACCAGCCTGAGCAAGATCGAGACCCCCATCTCCACTAAAAATAGAAAAAATTAGCCGGGCGTGGTGGTGGCACCTGTAGTCACAGGTACTTGGGAGGCTGAGGCAGGAGGATTGCTTGAGCCCAGGAGTTTGAGGTTGCTGTGAGCTAGGCTGACATCACAGCACTCTAGCCTGGGCAACAGACTGAGACTGTCCCCCCCCTCAAAAAAAAAGGAAGTATTGACAAATACTACAAGAGTGGTGAAACTTGAAAACATTATGCCAAGTGAAGGAAGTCAGATGCGAAAGGCCACGTATTGTATGATTCTATTTATATGAAACGTCCAGAATAGGCAAATCCATAGAGACTGTAAAGCATAATAATAGTTGCCAGGGGTTGAAGGGAGGGAAAATAGGGAGTGACTGCTTAATAGGTATGGGGTTTCTTTTAAAGGTGATGAAAATATTATGGAACTAGATAGAGGTGATGACTGCACAACATTGTGAATGCACTAAAAGCCACTGAATTACACACTTTAAAATTGTGAAAATGGAAAAATGTCTAAAGCAATTAAGTATTTTTACCTTCTCTTCCAAACCATAGGACCTTAACACTTTAATGCTGATCATCACCTCCTGGCTTTTATGTTGTTTTTGTATACACTCAGGCTTTATTTTTATCACCATAAGACATTACAGAAATATTGAGAAAAAGAAGTTGTTGAGTATGGAGGCAGCGGTAGCCGAGGTTCCTCGGCATTGCAGGGACTCCATGGAGAAGCGGCTCTTTGGCGTCCCGGGCTGCTGAGCTCTCGCCGCCTGCGTTTCTGCGGCGCGGCCGTAAGGCCATGCTGGCCTCGCGCGTGGTCCGCGGCTCCTGGGGGGCCCTGCGCAGCGCCACATGGGCGCCGAGGACGCGGCCGGGCAAGGGGCGCGCCTGAGGGGCCCTGCTGCCGCACGCAGCCTGCTGCTTGGGCTGCCTCGCGGAGCGCTGGTGGCTG
This sequence comes from Mirza zaza, assembly GCA_008750895.1. Taxonomy (NCBI): domain Eukaryota; kingdom Metazoa; phylum Chordata; class Mammalia; order Primates; family Cheirogaleidae; genus Mirza; species Mirza zaza. The sequence continues at coordinate 8,000 of VSMD01026544.1, forward strand.
CGCCCGGCCGCGCTCGGCCTGCGGCTGCGCGGGTTCGGCCCGCGGAACCACTGCTCAGGCGCAGGCAAGGCGGCGCCCGGGCCAGCTGCTGGAGGGGGCGCCGCCGCCGAGGCCCCGGGCCGCTAGTGGGGCCCGGCGAGTGCAGCCAGCCTGTATGAAAACCCATGGACAATCCCAAATATGTTGTCAATGACAAGAATTGGCTTGGCCCCAGTTCTGGGCTATTTGATTATTGAAGAAGATTTTAATATTGCACTAGGAGTTTTTGCTTTAGCTGGACTAACTGATTTGTTGGATGGATTTATTGCTCGAAACTGGGCCAATCAAAAATCAGCTTTAGGCCGGGCGCGGTGGCTCAAGCCTGTAATCCTAGGTCTCTGGGAGGCCGAGGTGGGCGGATCGTTTGAGCTCAGGAGTTCGAGACCAGCCTGAGCAAGAGCGAGACCCCATCTCTACTATAAATAGAAAGAAATTAATTGGCCAACTAATATATATAGAAAAAAATTAGCCGGGCATGGTGGCGCATGCCTGTAGTCCCCAGCTACTTGGGAGGCGGAGGCAGCAGGATTGCTTGAGCCCAGGAGTTTGAGGTTGCTGTGAGCTAGGCTGACGCCACGGCACTCACTCTAGCCTGGGCAATAAAGTGAGACTCTGTCTCAAAAAAAAAAAATAAAAAAAATCAGCTTTGGGAAGTGCTCTTGATCCACTTGCTGATAAAATACTTATCAGTATCTTATATGTTAGCCTGACCTATGCAGATCTTATTCCAGTTCCACTTACTTATATGATAATTTCAAGAGATGTAATGTTGATTGCTGCTGTTTTTTATGTCAGATATCGAACTCTTCCAACACCGCGAACACTTGCTAAGTATTTCAACCCTTGCTATGCTACTGCTAGGTTAAAACCAACATTCATCAGCAAGGTAAACACAGCAGTCCAGTTAATCTTGGTGGCAGCTTCTTTGGCAGCTCCAGTTTTCAATTATGCTGACAGCATTTATCTTCAGATGCTGTTGTGTTTTACAGCTCTCACCACAGCTGCATCAGCTTATAGTTATTATCATTATGGTCGGAAAACTATTCAGGTGATAAAGGGCTGATGAAAGTCATCCATCACCATTAGCAAGGAAGCAGAATACGTCATCGGCAGCAGGGCCCGTGGAAATCTACAGGAGTTTCCCAGTTTTGGTGTTCAGTTTGAAAAAGGACTTGTCAGAACAAACCATGTCATCAAAATTTAAGTAATGTGCATTGAAAATACGCTTGATCATGTGATCATGGGCATATGCAGAATTTTCAGTGTATTTTTAAATGCAAATAAAACTATAATTTATAATTTTTAATCTTAGGTTTCTTGATTAACATACAAGAGTTCAATTATTCTAATTATTGTCACCCATTTTTATATGGTTTTTGAAAACGTACTCCAGAGCCTGGAAACTGAAGAATTGACACCTCTCTTAAAATAGAATTTAAACTGCTCACAAAGCACTAAGGAATTTCCTGGGTTTAAGCATCTATAGATGCTTAAACACAACTTGGCTATACATTTTTTGTTTGATTTTTAGATCTATGCATACATTAACAGTTCATGTGGTTAACATTTGATCATTTAGAATAATGAAAATGGAGATAGCTTAACTGGATGAAGTAAAGTTGTAAAGGGATTTAAAATGCAGTAAGTTTTGAAAATAATGAGATCAAACAAAATAGAAGGTGTCAAAGTTCATGTTCAGTAGTCTTCCAGCCTCTCAGGTGCCTAACAGTGTATGTATCAGGATAACAGTAACAAAGGTAGTTGAAATATGTATGAGAACATGTCCATTAGCCTTTGCTATAAAAAAATTAGCCGGGCATGGTGGTACATGCCTGTAGTCCCGGCTACTTGGGAGGCTGAGGCAGGAGGATTGCTTGAGCCCAGGAGTTTGAGGTTGCTGTGAGCTAGGCTGACGCCACGGCACTCTAGCCCGGGCAACAAAGTGAGACTCTGTCTCAAAAAAAATAATAATAATAATAATAATTTGTTGTGATCTCAGTGATCTGGTAAATAACTCAATCAGCATTGTAAAATGCTATAGAATTTCTGGACTTAGCAATGATGTTTTCCTGTTGACTAAGTTTAAGCCAGTAAACAATGCACAGTCTCATTCTTCTACATTATCCCTGCCAGGCTATGTTTTATTTTGGTCTTTCTTTAATTTTGCCTTGTACTAAGGGACTCTGTTTGATCTGAAGATTGAAATTTGTTTCTGTTATTATTCTTATTTCATTTCAAATAAGTTTTCTCCTATTGTTTTATTTTATCACATCCATTCTGAACTTTCCTTCAGGAACTTTCCATTTAAAAAAAATTGTGGTAAGGACACTTAGAATGAGATCTACTCTCTTGACAAAATTATAAGTGCATAATATAGTATTGTTATTAATAACTATAGGCACAATGCTGTACATTAAATCTGTAGAATTTATTCATCTGGCATAACTGAAACTTTATGCCCATTGAACAGCAACTCCCTATTTCTTTCTCAGTCTTTCTCTCTCTCTATATATAAATTCTCCCAGATTAAGACTCCATTTCTTATTTATTTTATTTTATTTTGCCTCTCATGAAGTATATTATTTTTTTTGAGACATAATCTCACTCTGTTGCCCTGGCTAAAGTGCTGTGGCGTCAACCTAGCTTACAGCAACCTCAGACTCCTGGGCTCAAGTGATCCTCCTGCCTCAGCCTCCCGAGTAGCTGGAACTACAGGCATGTGCCACCATGCCCAGCTAATTTGTTCTATATATTTTTAGTTGTCCAGCTAATTTTTTTCTACTTTTAGTAGAGATGGGGTCTTGCTTTTGCTCAGGTTGGTCTTGAACTCCTGACCTCAAATGATCCACCCCCCTCGGCCTCCCAGAGTGCTGGGATTACAGGCATGAGCCACCGCGCCCGGCCAAAGTATATTATTTTTTATTAGTTTTCTAAAGTGTCTATTCTGCTATTCAGTGCCTCTATTTGTTTTTAAAGTATCATTGTTCACATTTTTCTTTCCAGTGTAAAAACACAGTTCTCAAAGGCATTTGTTTGTATGAGTCAATGTTTTATTTAACTCATTACTGAGAAAACCAGCAGGAGGACAAAAGAGCTGGTTCCATGAGCATTTGAGAAATATAGATGTATACAGTCAATGGGAAAATAATTCAAAATAAGAGGATTAACTTAAACGTAAGAGTGGTTAATCTTTCACAGGAAATAAAACCATATCACCTTTGGGGTTAACTTCTCTACAAGGCTATAAAACAAAACAACTTATTGATTTCTGTAGGTTAACTTCTAACCTTACAGAATTTTACAGGACTATAAGTCATTTGCACCTTCATCAGTTGTGGATTGTGACTATACTGTGACAGCTATGCTATAATCCCAAGAGGTCAGATTAGGGTCAAGCAGGATTATTAGGAAATGCTCTAGCATAGAAAAAAAAAGCTGCCATTCTCTTGCCTTTTTGTGTAGTCGTAGTCAAGGGGGTAGGCAGATGGAAGGAGCAGTAAACCCTTCTCAACCTTGTGAGGGGTGGGTCAAGGTGGGAGTTTCTCTTATGTAGTGGATATGGAGTGTTTTCACCAGTTCAATTTTCTTTTGACTCCTTGATGTATATAAGTAGGACTCTAGTTTTCATACATGGTAAAAAATTTCCCATGTTACATTTTTGTTGTGTTGTTTCAGCAGGAAGTTAGGCAAGGAGAGAGTAAAATGAGTATACAATTAGAATTACAAAGTTTGTATCTCCTATTCCAGACAGCCTTGTATTTTCCTTAGTTTTCCACTGAAATATTAAACATATGTCTTTTAGAAGCATATTATGATCATTACCTTTCTTGGATATTGCAAATTTCAAGAGGACATTGTCATTTTATTTCAAGGTTCTCAGTAATTCCATAACCCTAACCTATATTTCATTGGTCAGAATTAAGACCAAATGGCTTTATTTCTACATCCTTCTTAGATTAAATTGAACTATTTTATGACCATTCACCCCTTTAAAATATGATTAAATCTATGGGTGCTTTTGTCAGCAAAATGTACATATGCACTCATACAGGTCTCTCCTCACTTCTTTTTGCCTAGTTACATGGGAAACAGCTGCAGACAATGGGTAGGAGTTAAGTTAAATTGGATGCAACTCTCCCAGGAAATGCAGGATTAATGACAATTAATTTGGGGGCAGTGTATAGTCTAAATACATAGAAAAATGATGGCACCATGGACAGCATGGGGCAGGAAGTAACCTGAAGTTCAGGCATAAAAGTAGAAGGCAAGCCAAAGGAAGACACTGGCCTCGAGTTAGGGACTAGACTGAAGTTGAGGAGAGAGGGGCCAGGGGACCTTCAGTAGAGCTGCTGCGCCTCACAGCCCAGAACCTCCAGCCTCAGAGCAATCTGGTGCACCCAGCTCTGAGGGTGAATTCTAATGTAGCGAGTCAGTAGTGGCGGGTCTAGAGAGTTCACCACAGGTGTGAAGGAGTCTTGATTTCCCTGAAAAACCTGAAAGAGGAAAGATAGCATTTATTAGTTGTCTGACAGGAAAAATTAGAATTAACAGCACCCTGCTTGCCTGCTTTGGAGGCCTTTGCTCTAGCTAGGGCTTATATCTGGAATGTTCTTCTCCACTTCACAAATGTCAGATAAATGGAGTGCTTTGATTTAGATCACACATGGCATCCCTGTGTTGGACCATCTGGAGGCTAGAGTCAGGTGCGGAATTCAGTGTAGCCCAGTGGCTTTGGCAGGAGAGGGTGAAGAGGTGAGAAGGAAGAGGGAAGACAGTCTAAGACTCAAGGTGCTTGCCACTCTGGGACTTTGGAGGCCTACAAGGACAGACAAACACGATGATATCCTGAAGATCTCCTGAGGTGGTTTGTGTGAAAAGAGGCAACTTGTCACCATAAAGGGAAAGAAGTGGTTAAAAGGCAACAAAAGGGCTCCTGCTTCCTGGGTTTATTGGGTGACATTTCCCTCCAATAATCCTGGCATCTATATCTCTGCAAAATGTGGTGTTGGTTTCACTTCAGATTCCAAGTAGGAAGAGACTTTTCCTGGCAAATGCACTGTGAAATAACTTTATTTTCATTACTTTAGCTACATTTTCCCCTTTGGTTCCCAACCCTGGCTGCTTATTGGAATCACCTTGGGAGATTTTTAAAAATAATTATGCCTGGACTAGCTCTTCCCCCAGAGATGTTGATTTAATTGGTCTGCTCCCGCCCTGACTCGCTTACATGACAGCCAGAAAGATCTCAATATATATACCTGGTGATGCCACACTCTCAATTAAAACCTTCCATGTCACTTAGAATAAAACCTGAATTCCTTATTCTGGTCTCCAAGCTCTGCCTGATATAGCCCTGGCCAAGTCTCTGATCTCGTCTCCCACAACATTCCCCCTATTTCACTGTATTACAGATAGACTGGTCTTTCAGTTCCTGGATAATGCCAACTCTTTTTACCATGAGAGCCTTTGTATATGTGATTCCCTCTGTTTGAAAGGCTCTTAACCCTTCTGTTTCTTCTTTCATCCATCTTTTTAAACTTTTAGGTCCTAGTTTAAATGCTATGTCTTTAGAGACTTCTTCCTCATCTAAAATAGGACTCCTGTTTATTGTAAATCTCAACTTGATGTTTCCCTTTGTAGCATTCATTATATTCTCATTTATCTGTTTAAATGTTTATTGGCTGTTTCCTCTGTCTTCACTACTGAATGTCAGTTCCATGAGGGTAGAGACCTTGGTCATTATTTTATTTTCTGATATAGAATATATAGCATCATGTGTATCATGGGAAACATATCATAAGCATTAAGATCCTTATTCTGAGATTCATTTACAAATGTTTATGGTATATTTGGCTTGTACAACTTTTGTTAGACTTAATCCTTATTATTTCACCTCAAGTTTTTATTTTAAAAAGTTACCAACCCGGAGAAATAGAAGGAATAAGACAATGAACACCCTTAAATCCTTTATCTAGATTCACCAGTTGTTAACATATTGAGATATTTCCTTTACCTCTCCTCTCTCCTTCCCCATATACTTTTTTCTGAACTATTTGAAAGGAAATTATAAACATAATATTATCTAATATTAAATTTTTAAGTCACCATAATGATATCCTATATAGTTTTTCCAATCCAGAATCTAATAAATTATCACACATTGCATTTACTTTTCATGTTTGAGTGTCCTTTAATCTAGAATAGACATCTAGTCTCTTTTTGTCCTTCATGATAGTGATATTTTTCAGAAGTCCAATACACTTGTGTTGTAGAATGTTCCACATTCTAAATTTGAATGACTGTTTTCTCATTATTAGATTTTGGTTAAACATTTTTAGTAAGAATACAAAGTAGGAGATATGTCCTTCTCATTGTATTACATCAGGGGTTACATGATGCCAAATTGTCCCATTATTGACGATGCTAAGTCTGATCACATGATTAAGCTGGCATTCACCCAATCTATTATAAGGGTAACCATTTCCCTTTCCTAACAGTCTGTGGTATAACACTTTGAGATCGTGTAAATATTCTGTTTCCCAACATGCTTTCATCCAGTGAGTTTAGCATCCATTAAAGATCTCTACAAGTATTCAACAGTATATTGGTGGCCGCAAATTGATTTTCCGGTTTGTCATTTCTCCTACATTTATTAGTTGGAATTCTTCTGTGATGAAATGCTTCCCCTCTCCCTTTATTTTTTTTATGGACTCCTGGATTATTTATTTATTATATGTATTATAATTCATTACCATTGTTATTCTTTTTGATGCTCAAATTGTCTCAAATTTGGCCAATAGGAAGCCCTTCAAGCCAGCTTCTGTGTTCTTTTCACGTGACCCCATTAGTGTTTGAATGCTTCCTTGCATTCTGGCACGTCAGAATGTTCCAAGATCACCTGGCAGTTTCCTTGCTCTAGCCTTGGAAACAGCCATTTCGTTAAGGAACCCAAATTCCTTTTACTGGGGAATGCTATTTAGAGACCAAGGTCTCTAAATAGGCACGGGGTGTGCTCATTGCTACTGCAATGTAATTATTTCTAGATCCTCTCAGTGGACGGTGTTAGGAAATATATTTTTTAAAATTCCTGAGTTCTTACTGACACTTCTAATTAAACTCTAACATTATTTGTATTTGTATTAGTTTTCTAGGGCTGCCATAACAGATTACACAAACTGGTGGCTTAAAAACAAAAGAAATTTATTCTCTCATAGTTTTAGAGGCTCAAAGTCTGGAGCCTGGAGCATGGGTACAAGATACTGAGTCAAAGACACTATGACATTTAAAGCTATTTGGTGTATGTCATGTCCACTCACATTCTATTGGTCAAAATGAGTCATATGGCTATGCCCAAAGTCCATGAGGTTTTCAAGGAAAGAGGGAGTAAAAAAATCAAGAAAAATAATACCATTTACCTCATATGCCATTTTCTGTTCATGTAGAAATTCCTTATATTCTCTTGTTCCAGCAATGAGAGGCGATTTTGTGTAGGCAGAGGTGAGAGGTCTGGGCGGCTTACTACATTTCTTGTTTCAGGAGCACCCTCTACTATTGACAAAGTGAAGTGCAATTTATTTAATGACACCAGAAGAAGTTTGTGTGTCTTGTGATTTCGTGCTGCTTCTTTTTTTTTTTTATAGGATTCTAATTTCCAACATTTGCTTTCTTCTTTCATTCATCACTGCCAGTTCTTTTTTTGCTGTCTATTTTTTTCCAAAATCAAAATAGTTTTTTTTAAACGATTATGAAAGTAATACTTATTGCAAAGAAATTAAGACAGCCTTATCTCTAGTCCTATGGACTTTCAATCCCTTTCATTTCAGTTCCCCAGAAGCCACTGCAGGTCTCAGAAATTAGTATTTAATCACTTGAAGGGGGGGACTTTCTCTTTCCAGAAGTGATTTTATCTGTGTTCTACCACCACTAGGTCTCACACTGACTTTCTTATTTTTTGCACAGTCTCTCCTGGACTTTCTCTAGAGTGAGCTCTGAAGCTGAGTTGGCTAGCTTTACTTTGGATGTTTATTTCCTACTTGTAATTAGAAACTTATAGTATTCTTTGCCTTCTAGTTATTTTATAGGTGGGTTATTTTATTCACAATTTTAAATTTTATATGTGTGTGTGTGGTTTTTGAAGATTGTGGAAAGATTTAGGTAGCTGCCATTATCTGACAGGAATGTGCAATTTAGGAATTGGAATTATTATTATTTTTTTTGAGACAGAGTCTCACTCTGTTCCCCAGGCTGGAGTTCAGTGGTATCATCATAGCTCACAGCAACCTCAAACTCCTACACGCAAGAGATCCTCCTGCCTCAGCTTCCTGAGTAGCTGGGACTACAGGTGTGAACCACCACACCGGCTAATTTTTCTATTTTTTGTAGAGATGGGGGTCTCTTGCTTGGGCTGGTCTTGAACTTCTGACCTCAAGCAATCTGCCCACCTTGGTCTCCTGGAGTGGTAGGATTACCAGTGTGAGCCATTATGCCTGGCCTGTACTTGGAATTTTTAAATGATATTTTAAACTATTTTTCCAACTATTTGTTTCTAGCATGCAGAAATACAATTAATTTTGGTATTTATATTGTTTTCAGCAAAGTTGTAAACATTTAAATTAATTCTAATCATTTATATATAGATTCTTTTGGATTTTCTATCTATGCCATCATATCTTCTACACATGATGAGAGTTTGTTTCATCTTTTCTAATAATTACATTCTTTTTCTCACCTAACTGCATTGCTTAGGGAATTTGATACAGTTTTAAACTAACATATGGCAGATTAAAGATGACTATGAGTTCTTTTACACTCCTCCCATAGAGACGTAGGTCTATTGTGCTTCATTCTAAATGTGGGTTTGGCTGTTGACTCTTTGAACCAATAGAGGATGACAGAAATGATGAATGTCAGTTCTGAGCCAGGCCTTTAAGAAGACTGGCAGCTTCTACCTTGGTTTATTGGAATCTAGTTCTTATGTAAAAGGAGAGACTATCCTAGGACCACCATGCTATGAGAAGCCCAAGACATGTGAAGAGGCTCTGAAGGATGGAGACATGTGGCTAGGAAAATCAAGGAAAACCAAGGAACCAGATGTGAGTGAAGAAGCCATCTAGGAAGTGAATCCATCCAACCATTCGTCCCCACCAGCATCACATGGATCAGAGCAAAACAAGGAGTATGAAAGAATTCAGGCCATGAATACCCTTTATCAGATTAAATAATTTCCCTTCTAGTCTTAGTTTGCTATTTTTTAAAAAATTAAGAGTAGATGTTGAATTTTATGAAATGCTTCTTCAACATTCATTGGTCACATAATCCTTCAATATGTTAATGTGATGGTGAGTTATATTAATTTTCTAATGTTTAGGCCACCCTTGCATTCCTATGATAAATCTAACTTGCATCCATATTGCTAATATATTATTTGGGATCTATGTTCATGAATAAAATAAGCCTATTATTTTTCTGTCTCATATTGTACTTGTTAGGTTTTGTTGTCAAGCTTTTGCTATTATCGTAAGAAAGTTGAATAATGTACAGTGTTTTTCTATTTTCTGGAAGAATCTTTTTAAGATTCTCTTGAAATTAAGAATCCCTTGAAAATTTGGTAGAATGTTTATTGTAGCCATCTGGATCTGGAGTATTTCTTTGTGGGAAGATTTCTGAATACCAATTCAATTCCTCAAAGGTTATAGGAGTTTCAAGGTTTTCCACTTCTAGAAAGTTATATTTACTAGAAATTAATTCATTTTATCCAATTTTCCAAACTTACTGTTATAAGATTAGTAAATATCCTCTTATTTTTTATGTTGGCAGAATTTTTGTGCAAGATCCTTATTGATGTCCTGTTTTTCATTTCTGATATTGATTATTTGTGCCTTCTTTCTTTTTATCTTGATTAGTCTTGCAGAAGTTTGTCAATTTTCAAGGAATGAACTTTTGGTTGGTTTGTTCTTTATATTGTATATTTCTTTTTTACTTCATTTACTTCAGATCTTTATTTTTTTCTTGCTTCTACTTCCACTTGGTTTATTTCTATTTTCCTAGCTTCTTGAGATGTGCCTTAGCGCTGCAGTCCTCACCCCCCAGGCTGGGGACTGATACTGATCCCTGGCCTGTTATGAACCAGGCGGCACAGCAGGAGGTGAGCAGTGGGCAAGCAAACGAAGAAGCTTCATCTGTATTTACAGCTGCTCCCCATCGCCCACCATCTCCCCCACTCCCCTGTGTGTGCAAAAATTGTCTTCCATGAAACCTGTCCTTGGTGCCAAAAAGGTTGGGGACAGCTGCTTTAGCTCATAAATTTTCAGCCTTTCTTTTTTTCCAATATATGTGCTTAAGGGTATACATTTCCTTCTAAATATTGCTTTAGCTGATTCCCACATTTTGATAAGTAATGCTTTGTTATCATTCAGTTCAAAATACTTTCTAATTTATGATTTCTTCTTTGACATACCGGTTATTAAAGATATATTTCTTGATTTCTAATATAGGAAGATTTTATTGTTATCTCTTTCTTATTTATGTCTGTTTTTATTATATTGTGACCAGAAAACATGGTCTATATTATCTGAAATTTGAGACTACTTTATTTGTAGCTTATTTATAGTTTAAAATGGAAAATTTTAGTATGTATTTCCTTTGTGCTTAGAAAGAATGTGTAATTCTGCAGTATCAAGGTATAATTTTCTAAATATATTCATAAGGTTAAATTTGTGAATTGAGTTGTTAATTGTTCTATTTCTATACTTTATCTTTGTCTGTTTGTAAATTGGTGAAAGAGATGTGTTAAAATTTACCACTCTAAATTTTGAATTTGTCTATTTTCCTTTTTTTTGTCAGTTTTGCTTTAAATATTTTGAGGCTATGTAATTAAGTAATATAAATTTAAATTGCATTTTCCCAGAGACTTTTTATTATTATGAGATTACATTCTTAACCTCCAATAATACATTCTTGCCTTAAAGTCTATTTTGTCTGTTATCAACAAAACTGCAACAGATATCCTTTAGATATTTGCATAATTACTTTTTCTGCTTTTGACTTGCTACTTTTCTGTATCTAATGTTTTAGATATATGTCTTATAAAATGCACAGAATTTGCTTTTGCTTTTTGATTGATCTGACAATCTTTGTCTTTTTTTTTTTGAGACAGAGTCTTGCTTTGTTGCCCAGGCTAGAGTGAGTGCCATGGCGTCAGCCTAGTTCACAGCAACCTCAAACTCCTGGGCTCAAGCGATCCTCCTGCCTCAGCCTCCCGAGTAGCTGGGACTACAGGTATGCGCCACCATGCCCGGCTAATTTATTTATATATATATATATATATTAGTTGGCCAATTAATTTCTTTCTATTTTTATAGTAGAGACGGGGTCTCGCTCAGGCTGGTTTTGAACTCCTGACCTTGAGCAATCCGCCTGCCTCGGCCTCCCAGAGTGCTAGGATTACAGGCGTGAGCCACCGCGCCCGGCCTGACAATCTTTGTCTTATAACTGATATATTTGGTTCATTCATATTATTTATTTGGATTTAAACCTACCATCTTGTCTTGCTATTTTTGTATGTTTTATGTTTCTTTATCTCTCTTTGCTTGTTTTCATTTAGATTTATTGAGTATATTTTATCCTTTCGTATTTTTTCTTCTACTGTTTTGGAAGTCTTACACCCTTTTCTATATTCTATTACTTACTGGTTATTCTAGAAATTATAACGTGCATCAAATTATCAAGGTTTAATGTTAATCAATATATTTACCTTGTAGATAATACAAGAATTATATTACATATATTATATATATTATCCCTATCTTGACTTGTATGCTGTTTTTGTCATATGTTCTAAATTCACACACACACATTTGGCTTAAACAGTACGAATTTATTTTCTCACAGTTCTGGAGGCCAGAAGTCCAAGATCAAGGTGTTGGCAGGGTTGGTTTCTCCTGAGGCCTCTCTCCTTGGCTTGTAGATGCTGTGTTCTCCCTGTGTCTTCACATGGTCTTCCCTCTGTGCATGTCTTTGTCCTAATCTCCTCTTTGTTTAAGGACACCAATCATATAGGAATAAGGCTCACTATAATGTCCTCATTTTAGCTTAATTACCTCTTTGTAAATACTATCTCCAAATAAGGTCACACTCTGAGGTACTGGGGTTAGGACTTCAACAAATTAATTTTAGGGGGACACAATTCAGCCCATAACAGTGTTCAACCAACTAATGTTAACTCATATCTCTAAAATTGTAAGTGGCATTAATGTCAGCAACTAAAGTCTATATCTTTCAAAGCTTATGAAGGAATAGAATCTTTCTTAAAGCATTTTATGTGTACACAATGGCATTTAGCAGACCCAGCAGGGGCCATCATCCCATTGGGTCACAGGGATTAATTCCATTTGAATTTTCCTTTTTGCTTGATAGCGGGCACTTAAATAAAGAAAAGAAGTACACTAGCTCACGCTCACGCCTGTAATCCTAGCACTCTGGGAGGCCGAGGTGGGCGGATTGCTCGAGGTCAGGAGTTCAAAACCAGCCTGAGCAAGAGTGAGACCCCGTCTCTACTATAAATAGAAAGAAATTAATTGGCCAACTAATATATACAGAAAAATTAGACGGGCATGGTGGCGCATGCCTGTAGTCCCAGCTACTTGGGAGGCTGAGGCAGCAGGATTGCTTGAGCCCAGGAGTTTGAGGTTGCTGTGAGCTAGGCTGATGCCATGGCACTCACTCTAGCTTGGGCAACAAAGCGAGACTCTGTCTCAAAAAAAAATAAATAAATAAAAGAAGTACACTTAACCCAACTTCTTTTCACAAACACTGACTCCTTATTCTTGAGAGCCTCTTTATCTCATTGGACACAGTTTATAGAAGAAGATCTACCAGCAAACACCCTTTTATCCCTTAGCATTAGGACACTTAAGATCTATCTGGTAGTGTTGGCTGGTCTTAGCATCTCCATGTTTGTAGTGGACTTTTTTTTTTTTTTTAAAAAAAACAAAAACCAAACTAAGCATTTTTAAGTGTACAGTTCAGTAATGTTAAACATATTCATATTTTTGTGTAACAAATCCCCAGAACTTTTTCATCTTGCAAAACTGAAACTCTATGCCCATCAAACAGCTCCTCATTTCCCCCTTCCCCTAGCCCCTGGTAGCCATCATTCTACTTTTTGTTTCTATGATTTTGACTATTTTAGATAACTCATGTAATAAGTAATAAATTTGTAGAGAGGGTGGGAAACTTGGACGTGGCGGGGCCGATTCAGCCTGGGTACCAGGCCTGGGGTCCGCCTCTCAGCCACCCGGCAGGCTGGCCTTCCCCACCGCTGTCAAGCCCAGGCCAGCCCCGCGCCTTCCCAGTCCTCCGCCTCAGTTTGGGGCGGGTCCGGAGAATGGCTTTGGAAATGGAGTCGTCGCTTGAGGTGAGCTTCTCATCCAGTGGTGCGGTGTCTGGGACACCCGGGTTTCTGCCTCCGGCCCGCTCATGCATCTTCAAGATAATTGTGATGGGCGACTCCAATGTGGGCAAGATGTGCCTGACCTACCACTTCTGCGCTGGCCGCTTTCTCGACCGCACGGAGGCCACGATTGGGGTGGATTTCCGAGAACGAGCAGTGGAGATTGATGGGGAGTGCATCAAGATCCAGTTATGGGACACAGCAGGACAAGAACGATTCAGAAAGAGCATGGTACAGCACTACTACAGAAATGTACATGCCGTTGTCTTCGTGTATGATATGACCAACATGGCTAGTTTTCACAACCTGCCATCTTGGATAGAGGAATGCAAACAACATTTGCTAGCCAGTGATATACCATGGATTCTTGTTGGAAATAAATGTGACTTGAGAAGTGCCATTCAGGTACCCACAGACTTGGCACAAAAATTTGCTGACACACACAGTATGCCTTTGTTTGAAACCTCTGCTAAAAACCCCAATGATAATGACCATGTGGAAGCTATATTTATGACGTTGGCTCATAAGCTTAAAAGCCACAAACCATTAATGCTTAGTCAACCCCCTGATAATGGAATTATTCTGAAGCCTGCACCAAAGCCTGCAATGATGTGCTGGTGCTAAATAACAGTCTTCATTATATTATCTAATTTTGACTAAAGAAACACTTTTGAAGTATGACAGTGATAAGTCATAAGATTTAACTCAACTATAATGGATCGTCCTGACACTTTACTATTTATCATTGTCATGCTTACTTTTGTATTTTGTATCTACTTAATCAAGTTTGTCACTGGGCCAACACAAGGAAAATGTTGGTTTTCAGGTGAGATTGAAAATGAAGCAAATAGGATGAATCAGAACATCTCTCCATTGCCCAATGAAGGAGGCTTCGAATGAGAGCATGATGAGATTTTAAGAGTCAGTAACTATTCAATCCCGTGTTCCTGGGATTGAAAAAAAATATCAAGTGTTAAGTACACACCTTTGAATGTCTTTTGAAAGGGAAATGTTCCCAATAAGGTAAAAACGAGTATCTGCCTCTCCATGGAGTTTGTTCTTTGGGTTTTGGGGTTTTTTTCATATTGTTTTTTATTAGAGACAGGCTCTCACTATGTTGCCTGGACTTGCCTTGAACCCCTTGGGCCCAAGCAATCCTGCTGCCTCAGCCTTCTGAGTAGCTGGGACTACAGGCATATGCCATTGTTTGTTTTATTAGCATATTTAATTGTGTTATTATTGGTATATTTTTAGAGCCAAAACTTTAGTTCCAGTGGGATAAGGAGGCCTAGAATGTGTTCTGGTTCTCAGTCCATAAAGAATGACTTTTCCAACGTTCTAGATGCTTGATTTTTTTTTTAATTTTTTTTTTGAGACAGGGGTCTTGCTGTGTTGCCCAGGCTGGTCTCAAACTCCTGGGCTTAAGTGATCCTCCTGCCTTAGCCTCCTGAGTAGCTGGGATTACAGGTGAATACCACCATGCCCAACTTGTTATTTCTAATTAATATCAATCAGGTCTACAAAAATCATTCTTATTTTTAAAAGAGTAATTTGAATTGTTACTAAGTTCTATTAAAATATGCAAAAATAAGAGAGATTTAAAGGCAAATGAAGTGACATAAAAAGGTATATTTTAATTTGATATCTTTAAACAGTGAAAAAGTAATTGAAAGCATTTGAGGAGTTGTAACTTAGGAGAAAATAGGTAAACCTTGTTCCTGGCTACCACAGGAGACTGTTCTTAGCTTTTAGTAATTTCAAACTGTGTATCTGGCATGTGGGATCTGGAAAGTGGGAAATAAATAAATCTGTGTATCTGGAAAGTGGGAAATAAAATCTATAATCTAATCCAGTTTAGGATTTTTGTTTAATCATTGTGATGATAGTCCTAACTAGATAATTTAATTATAAAGGCAAAATAATTATATTAAGTGAACTAACTGAAAGTAATAATTACACGAGGTTATTATTCAGTTTAAGCACTAGAGCTCAAATTGGCTTTATTTGCATTTAGGGAGATTAATCCACTTTTCTTAATCATGCTGGAATTAAAATTAAAAACTTTTACTTTTATCTAAATTAACATTGATTTGTAACTATTTTTGTAGTAAAATAATCACAGCTATAGTAATTGTGATGGGTGCAACAGTTTTTCTAAAGAAGGGAATCTGTTTATTGCTTTTCAAAACATTTTCTAAAGTGGGGTAAAAAAATTTATAGAATTTCCAAGCATATTTTTTTTTAGTAGTTACTGTGGTTTAAAAATAATTAATTTAACTTTATTTCTTTTTTTTTAAGAAGTTAGTAGTATTCTTTACAGTTTTGTGAAAGGACTTATTTTTTCACTTTAATATTTATTAATTTTAAAATATTTGTATCATTTGTAACAATTTGTTTAAATTTTTTATATGTATGTTTTTATTTTTAAAAAGAACACACTTATCAGTTGAATGGACATAAAGCTTTTAGATGTATTCCAAAATATTTATAAAATATTTCATTAACTGTTGACAAATCACTTCCAAAATGATGACTAACAACTAATTATTAGCATTTTAAAGCACAAATCACACATTTTGTAAATCTGTGTGAATTTGTTTTAACTATGACCTTTAATTGAAAATATCAGATATGTTTTGGAAAGGTCTTAATTTGAGAACACCAAAGGAAACTACCGCAGAATCTAATGTAGTAAGCTATTAATGGCAATGCTTTATTGGAAGTATATTGCTAATACACATTTCCTCATGAAATCTAAGGTAAAGTTAAGTTTTGGTATGAAATAGTGTCACTGTTACATTTCCTCCATGAAGTTCAATAAACCAGCTTTACCACAAAAATAAATAAATAAATAAATTTGTAAATATGTGTGTGTAGATATATATATATATATATTTAACTCCAGAATATGTTGTATATATTCAAGTAATATAAACTTTTATGTTACTTTTAAAAATCAATGTTTATTTAGATTTACACAAATAGTAACCTCTTTCTTGGTCTTTATTCTTGCATTTCAACTTTCATCTAAGATATTTTCTTTCTGTCTAAAGTAGATATTTTATTTTATTTTTTTGAGACAGAGTCTCACTCTGTTGCCCAAGTTGGAGCGCCGTGGCGTCAGCCTAGCTCACAGCAACTTCAAACTCCTGGGCTCAAGTGATCTTCCTGCCTCAGCCTCCCAAGTAGCTGGGACTACAGGCATGTGCCACCATGCCCAGCTAATTTTTTCTATATATTTTTAGTTGGCCAATTAATTTCTTTCTATTTTTAGTAGAGACAGGGTCTTGCTCTTGCTCAGGCTGGTTTCGAACTCCTGACCTTGAGCGACCTGCCTTAGCCTCCCAGAGTGCTAGGATTACAGGCGTGAGCCACCATGCCTGGCCTGGTTTATATTATTTACTTTTATTTTTTTGGAGGGGGTGGATTGAGGAGGGGGGGTTCAGTTTCCTTTTTTTTTTTTTTTTTTTGAGACAGATTCTCACTCTGTCACCCCAGGTAAAGTGCAGTGGCATCATGATAGCTCACTGCAACCTCCAACTCCTGGGCTCAAGCAATCCTTTTGCCTCATCCTCCCAAGTAGCTGGCACCACAGGGACACACCACCATGTCCAACTAATTTCTTTCTATTTTTATTAGAGATGGGGTCTCACTCTTGCTCTGGCTGGTCTCAAACTCCTGACCTCAAGCAATCCGCCCCCCTCGGCCTCCCAGAGTGCTAGGATTACAGGCATGAGCCACCAGGCCTGGCACAAAAGCTTTTAATTTTAAAGAAGTCTAACGTATCAATTTCTGTAGTCATTGCTTGTGATTGTGATGTTACATCAAAGAAACCATTGCCAAATCCAATATTGTGACAATTTTACCTTTTTTTCCCTTGAGTTTTATAGATTTAGTTATTTTATTATTTTGATTTAATTTTTGTATATGGTAAGGATCCAATTTCATTATTTTGCATGTGGATATCTAGTTGTCCCAGCACTAATTGTTGAGACTATTCTTTTCCCACTGACTGGTCTTGGCACCCTTACTGAAAATCAATTGACTAAGCAGATTTATTTCTGGTCTCTGAATTCCATTCCATTGATCTATATGTCTATGTTTATGTCAATATTTCACTGTTTTGATTCCTGTAACTTTGTAGTTTTGAAGTTGGGAAATATGACTCCTTTAATGTTGCTCTTTTTCAGGATTGTTTTGGTTATTTAGGGTCTCCTGAGATTCCATGTGAATTTTAGGATAGGTTTTTCTATTTCTACAAAAAATGCAATTGGGATTCTGATAGGGAATGCTTTGAATCTGCAAATTGCTTTGGGTAATATTTTCATTTTTATAGTAAGTCTTCTAATCCATGAATCCAGGATATCTTTCCATTTATTTAGGTCTCTTTTAATTTCTTTCAAAATGATTTATTTTAGTTTTTATTGTACAAGCCTTGCACCTTCTTGGTTAAATTTATTCCTAAGTATTTTATTATCTTTAATGTTATTGTAAATAGAATTGTCTTCCTAATATGCTTTTCAGATTTTTCTTTGTTAGTGTATAGAAATACAACTGATTTTTGCATGTTGATTTTGTATCCTGCAATGTTATTTTTTAAACTGCCTAATAATTTTGGATAATTTGTCTCTTATTTTTATGTTTCTATATTTCATTGCTTTAAATATTTTATGCATAATTATTTCATATTATGTATCTGATAATGTCAATATCTGATGTTCTTCAAATTCTAAATCTGCTTTGATCATTTCTGGTCACTTGTACTCAAGTTGTCTTGTCTTGCATGTTTGCTGACCTATGTCTATAATCTTTTTTTTTTTTTTTGAGACAGAGTCTTGCTTTGTTGCCCAGGCTAGAGTGAGTGCCGTGGTGTCAGCCTAGCTCACAGCAACCTCAAACTCCTGGGATCAAGCAATCCTTCTGCCTCAGCCTCCCAAGTAGCTGGGACTACAGACATGTGACACCATGCTCGGCTAATTTTTTGTATATATATTAGTTGGCGAATTAATTTCTTTCTATTTATAGTAGAGACAGGGTCTCACTGTTGCTCAGGCTGGTTTCGAATGCCTGACCTCGAGCAATCCACCCGCCTTGGCCTCCCAGAGTGCTAGGATTACAGACGTGAGCCACCGTGCCTGGCGTATGTCTATAATCTTATAATTTTAATATGTGAGAATCCTGGAAACCTAAAGCTGTGTGTTTTTTGCTAGAGTGTATTTAAGAATAGTTCTGGGGTGGAGCAAGATGGCAGACGAGAAACACCGCCAGACAGAGTGTCTCTGCAAAAAAGTCAGTTTCTAGAAGAAATTAGAAGTAAGAAGCAAGTAGAAGAGCATACATTGGCTGAGGGTCAGAAGGAGGGGTACTAGAGACTACAGGAGACTCCATGGGAGGAGGTTGCAGAGGAGAACTGAAAGTAGAGACCTCCCGAGTAGCCTGGAGACCAGCAGCAAGGGTAGGTGGAGTGGTTAACGTTCCCCTCCCTTTCATCTAGGACTACTGGTGGGCTCCCCAGCGGGAGGAGAGACCTGCGGACACCAGGCTACAGACGGCCACCGTCAGTGAGCGGTACGGCACCAGGCTCCCAACTCCCTGGAGCACCTGTGTGTGCACAGACCCGAGCCCAGCGACAGGCGCCATATTGCTCCATTCTCCCCTCCCCAAACCCTAACCATGGCTGCCGAGAGAGACAATATAGCCACCAGCCAGAGGCATCGCCAGGGAACGGGACCTTCCCTTTTGGGGCCCTTCAGCTGACTGAGGGGTACTCAGACTATGAGCTCCCTACCCGCCAGCCCTCCCAGGTGCTGCTGGCACGGTGACTCCAGGAGAATGGGGAAGATCCTGAGGCTGAGAGACATTGACCCAGCTTGGGCTCCCTGTGGCTGAATTGGGACTGGCACTCCTCTCCCTGGTGGGGTCAGGGATTGAATTCCATGGCCCAGAGGTTAGACCTGCAGACCAGATCCCGTGCACCCAGGTCTCGCATAGTCCAGGGCACAGAAGGGATTTTCGTGAACAGCCTATTGAGGTGTCTGTGCCTTTAAGGCCAGATCAGCATCCTTTAGGGCAACCCTCCTCCCAAGGTGGGGCCGTGTGTCCAGCCCAGGCAGTGACCCTGCACAGGGAACCTCCCGGCCTGCATCACACCCAGGGGAGACCCACCGGCATGAGGTCCGGCCTGCTGGCAGTGGCCCAGGAGAAGCTGTGGAGTTGGGGAGGGTAAAGTAGTGAGGCCTGCTCCAGACTGTGGGGTCCAAAGGGAGGCCGTGTGCCCAGCCCAGGTGGTGATCCTGCACAGGGAACCTCCCCGCCGGCATCACAGCAAGGGGAGGCTTGGTGGCATGAGGTCTGGCCTACTGGCAGAGGCCCAGCAGTAGCCGCGGAGTTGGGAGGGTGGAAAGGAGTGAGGCCTGCTCCAGACTGCAGGTCTCAGACGGCCCTACGCTCACACGCACACTTTCTGAATGAGCAGGGCCATTCCAGCCCCTCCCTGACAGCTTTTCCTAGAAGCAGAGAACAGAACTTTGAGCCCTGCTAACAGCATTTGTGGTGCCTGAGGGCAGGCTTACCCAACCCAGCTCCGCCAAGATACACTCCCAGACCAGCCTTCACTGAGGTGGAGAATAAGGACACACCTGGAAGTCCCAGGGCCCCATACACCACCTGAGGCACAAGAGTGCCTCTCCAGGAGAACAAGAACTGGTTACAGGACCCAAAAGCAACAGTGTAGTCTGTTCCTCCAAGCAAGCACTACCTACTGACAGGGAGGACATTCTGCATACCCTTTTAACGGCACCTACTGACTCACCACACAGGGTGTGGTCGAATCTCACCCACAAACACCACCTAAAGACTCACAGACTAAACAGAGTGTGTCATTATCCAAACAAAAACCTAAAGGCAAGAAGCAACAACTGATCCAGATGGGAAGAAATCAGCAAAAGAACTCTGGAAATATGAAGACTCAAACGGAAAGCACACCCCCAAAGAGGAGCACCAGCCTCTTAGAAATGGACATCAACCAAAGTCAGACCACTAAAATGACAGAAGAAGAATTTTGAGCGTGGATTGTAAGAATATTCAATGAGTTGCAAGAAAAACTGGATAATCAACACAAAAAAAACGCAAAAAGACTCCAAGACCTGGAATAAAATTTCACTAAACAAAAATTCACTAAAGAAATTGATACAATGAAGAAAAGTCTACCCGAACTGCTGGAAATGAAGAATCAATTCAGGGAACTGCAAAACACAGTGGAAAGCCTCAAGAACAGGGTAGATCAAACAGAAGAAAGAATCACAGAGATTGAAGATAACACCTTCCAATTAAATACATCAGTCACAGAGATAGGGCAGAGAAACAAGAGAAAAGAGCAAAGCCTACAAGAGATGTGGGATTAGGTGAAGAAACCTAATGTGTGGGTTTTAGGGTTACCTGAAGGGGAAAAAGAAAACACTCAAGGGTTGGATAAGCTATTCAAAGATACAATAGAGTAAAATTTCCCAGGCCTTGCTAAAAATCTCCAGCTACAAGTTCAAGAAGCTCAGAGGACCCTTGGGAGATTCAATGCAAAGAGGAAAATGTCATGACATGCATCCATCAGACTGAACAAAATATCAACTAAAGAGGCCCTTCTAAGAGCTGTAAGGTGAAAAAAGCAAGTTACATACAAAGGAAAGCCAATCCAAATAATGCCAGACTTCTCTACTGAAACTATACAAGCAAGGAGAGACTGGGGCCTCATCCTCATTCTTCTGAAACAGAATAATGCCCAGCACAGAATTTTATTCCATGCAAAACTAAGTGTTGTATATGAAGGATAAAGCAAGACATTCTCAGATAAGACTGAGGGAATTCACCAAGACAAGACCAGCCCTACAAGAAGTACTCAAAACAGTGTTACCCAGGGATCAGCACAATAAACACTCACAAATGTAAATCTACTCAAAAGCTAAAGATCAAAGCCCAGAAACCACAATGGCTCAAGAGAGAAAACAAAGCAACAAAGTTCAACCCAACATAATGAACAGAAATCTGCCCCACCTATCAGTTATCTCAATAAATGTGAATGGCTTGAACTCCCCACTCAAGATACATAGGCTGGCCGAATGGATAAAAAAATACAAGCCAAGTGTCTGCAGCCTTCAGGAAACACATCTGACCTGCAAGGATGCATAAAGATTAAATGTAAAGGAGTGGAGAAAAACATTTCAAGCAAACGGAAGCCAAAAGAAAGCTGGTGTTGCAGTGCTGATTACAGATAACTTAGCTTTTAAATCTACAAAAGTAATAAAAGATAAAGAAGGTCGCTATATAATGGTGAAGGGTACAGTTCAACAAGAAGACAAAACAATTCTGAATATATATACACCCAACCCTGGTGCACCCAGATTCATAAAGCAAACTGTACTTGATCTAAACAAATGGATAAACAATAACACTATAATAGTCAGAGACTTTAACACCCCACTGACAGCACAGGACAGATCCTCCAAACAGAAAATCAACAAAGAAATAATGGACTTAAGCGGAACTCTAGAACAAATGGGCCTGACTGACATTTATAGTACATTCTACCCCCAAACCACTGAATATACATTCTTTTCATCAGCTCATGGGTCATTCTCTAAGATTGACCATATCCTAGGACACAAAGCATGTCTTAAACAATTTGAAAAAAATAGAAATTATACCATGTATCTTCTCAGATAACAATGGAATAAAAGTAGAAATCAACCCTAACAGGAACCCTCATTTCTAAACAAAGTCATGGAAACTAAAAAACATTCTGCTGAATGACCACTTCATAAACCAGGAAATCAAGATGGAAAACAAAAGAGTCTTGGAACTAAATGACAAAGGAGACACAAGTTATCAAAACCTGTGGGACACAGCTAAAGCAGTCCTGAGAGGAAAGTTTATTTCCATAAATGCCTATATCCAAAAGTCTAAAAGATCACAAATAGACCATCTCATGAATCATCTCAAAGAGGTGGAGAAAGAACAGACCAACCCCAAACCCAGCAGAAGACCTAAAATCATTAAGATCAAATCAGAACTAAATGAAATTGACAACAAGGAAACCATATGGAAGATTAAAAAAACAAAAAGTTGGTTCTTTGAAAAAATAAACAAAATTGACACACCTTTGGCTAGACTAATGAAAAGCATAAAAGAAAAATCTCTAATAAGCTCCATTAGGAACAATAAAGGAGAAATATAATGGATGCCCCGGAGATACAAGATATAATTGATGAATACTACAAAAAACTCTATGCCCACAAACTAGAAAATGTGGAGGAAATGGACAATTTCTTAGAAACACACAGCCTCCATAGGCTCAACCAGGAAGAAATAGAATTCCTGAACAGACCAATATCAAGTACTGAAATTGAAACAGCAATAAAAACCTTCCTAAAAAGAAAAGTCCTGGACCAAAGGGTTTCACACTCAAATTTTACCACACCTACAAGGAAGAACTGGTGCCTATTTGCAGAAATTATTCCACAACATTGAGAAAGTTGGAATTCTCCCCAACACATTTTATGAAGTGAACATAACCCTGATACCAAAACCAGGAAAGGATGCAACAAAAAAGAAAACGACAGACCAATATCCCTTATGAATATAGATGCAAAAATTCTCAACAAAATCCTAGCCAATCGAATCCAGGTGCTTGTCAAGAAAATAATCCATCACAAGCAAGTGGGCTTCATCCCAGGGATGCAGGGATGGTTCAACATATGCAAATCTATAAATGTAATTCATCATATAAACAGAAACAAAAAGAAAGACCATATGATCCTCTCAATAGATACATAAAAAGCATTTGACAAAATTCAACACCCTTTTATGATAAGAATGCTCAACAATATAGGCATAGACAGGGCTTACCTAAAAATGATACAAGCCATATGTTACAAACCCACAGCCAATATCATACTAAATGGGGAAAAATTGAAAGCATTCCCACTTAGAAGTGGAACTAGACAAGCTTGCCCACTATCTCCACTTCTATTCAACATAGTGCTGGAAGTCCTTGCTACAGCAATCAGACAAGAGAGCGGAATTAAGGGCGTCCAAATGGGAGCCCAAGAGATCAAACACTCACTCTTTGCTAATGAGATGATATTATACCTAGAAAACCCCAAGGATTCAACCAAGAGACTCCTTGAATTGATAAATGAATTTGGTAACATTTCAGGATACAAAATCAATGCACAGAAATCAGAGGCATTCATATATGCGAACAACAGTAAAAGTGAGAACCAAATCAAGACTCAATTCCCTTCAAAACAGCAACACAGAAAATAAAGTACCTAGGAATATATTTAACTAATGAGGTAAAAGAGCTCTACAGGGAGAACTATGAAACACTGAAGAAGGAAATAGCAGAGGACGTAAACAGATGGAATAATATACCATGCTCATGGGTTGGCAGAATCAACATTGTTAAAATGTCTATACTACCCAAAGTGACCTACAGAGTCAATGCAATCCCTATCAAAATACCATCATCATTTTTCACAGATATAGAAAAAATAATTTTAGGCTTCATATGGAACCAGAGAAGACCCCGTATAGCAAAATAAATCCTAGGCAATAAAAACAAAATAGGAGGTATCAATCTATCAGACTTCAAACTATACTATAAGGCTATAGTCATTAAAATAGCTTGGGACTGGCACAAGACCACGGACATTGACCAGTGGAACAGAACAGAGAACACCGATATAAAACCATCCTCATATAGCCAACTAATATTTGACAACGCAGCAAAAACATACACTGGGGAAAAGAATCCTTATTCAATAAATGGTGCAGGGAAAACTGGATAGCCACCTGTAGAAGACTGAAACAAGACCCACACCTTTCACCTCTCACAAAAATCAACTCATGCTCTGTAACATACTTGAACATTAGGTGTGAAACTATTAGAATTCTAGAGGAAAATGTTGGAAATACTCTTCTAGACATCGGCCTAGGCAAAGAATTTATGAAGAAGACCCCAAAGGCAATCACAGCAGCAACAAAAATAAACAAATGGGACCTAATGAAATTAAAAAGCTTCTGCACAGCCAAAGAAACTGTCAAGAGAGCAAACAGACAACCCACAAAATGGGATAAAATTTTCGCAAGCTACACATCTGATAAAGGGCTGATAACTGGAATCTATCTAGAACTCAGGAAAATAAGCCAGAAAAAATCAAACAACCCCATCAAAAAATGGGCAATGGACATGAACAGAAACTTTTCAGAAGAAGATAGAAAAATGGCCAACAAATATATGAAAAAATGCTCAACATCTCTAATCATCAGGGAAATGCAAATCAAAACCACAGTGAGATATCACTTATCTCCAGTGAGAATGGCCTTTATCAGAAAGTCCTCAAACAATAAATGGCTTGGATGTGGAGAGATAGGAACTCTCCTACACTGCTGGTGGGACTGCAAACTAGTTCAACCTTTGTGGAAAGCAATATGGAGATACCGCAAAGCGATACAAGTGGATCTACCTTTTGATCCAGCAATCCCACTACTGAGCAAAAAGATCTTACCCAAAAGATCAAAAGTCACTTTATGAAAAAGACCCCTGCACTCGAATGTTTATAGCAGCACAATTCACAATTGCAAAGCTGTGGAAACAACCCAAGTGCCCATCAATTCATGAGTGAATTAATAAAATGTGGTATATGTATACCATGGAGTAGTACTCAGCTTTAAGAAACAACGGTGATATAGCACCTCTTGTATATTCCTGGATAGAGCTGGAACCCATTCTACTAAGTGAAGTATCTGAAGAATAGAAAAACAAGCACCACATGTACTCACTAGCAAATTGGTATTAACAGATCAACACCTAAGTGAACATATAGGAATAACATTTATCGGGTTTCAGGCAGGTGGGAGAGGGGAGGAGGGGATGGGTATATACAAACACTACGAGTAAGATGTGCAAAGTTTGGGGGATGGACACAACTGAAGCTCTGACTCAAGGGGGGAGGGGGAACATGGGCAATATATGTAACCTTAACATTTGTACCCCCATAATACGCTAAAATAAAAAATAAAAAAATTAAAATAAAAAAAAAGAGTAGTCTTCCAGGTACCAGAGGATACTATTTATCTGCAACTCTATTAGCTTTCTTCTGGGGATTATGACTTAATGCAGAAGTCTCACTTTCAGTTCTCTTTGCATTTTGCTCAAGGTTTAGTCTAATATGTGCATTTTCCCTGTGGGAAGGTGTTCCCTTTTATATTTGTTCATTTTTCACCTCTCTCCTCTGTTCTCATTATTTTAAATAAAAACTTATGGGGTTTTATTTGGTGGTGGTGGTGGTGGTGAGGAGACTGGAGATTCCTCTTCAATCTGTATAGCAATGTATTAAAAAGTATGTATTGTCAGTGATATAGCCTCTTTTATTGTTATGAAACACATAATATAAAATTTATCATTTTAACCATTTAAATGTACAATTCAGAGGCATTCAATACATTTACAATGTTATGCAAATATCACCATCCATTTCCAGAAAATTTTCATCAACCCAAAGAGAAACTCTGTACTCATTAAACAATAACTCTCCATTATCCCCCTGCCAGCCCCTGGTAACTTCTGTTATAATTTTTGTCTCTATGAATTTGTCTATTCTAAGTACCACATTACGATGGTTAATTTTATATCTCAACTTGACTGGCCATGGGGTGCCCATATATGTGGTCAAACTGAGTTCTGCATGTGTCTATGAGAGTGTATTTTGGTGAGATTAACATTCGAATTGGTAGACTGAGTAAAGTAGATCGCCCTCCCTTTATATAATCAGTTGAAGGCCTGAATATAAAAAAAGGCTGTCTCTCTTTGTAAGAGAGAATTCTTTCTACCTGACTAAGTTTGAACTGGGACTTCTGCTTTTTCCTTTCTCCAGGCTCAAACTAAAACATCTTCCTGTGTCTTGAGCCTGCTGATCTTTGCATTGGAACTACATTATATGTTCTCCTGATTCTCAGGTCCCTCAGACTTGGACTAGAACTACACCATCAGCTCTCCTGGCTCTCCAGGTTGCTAACTTATCCTCCCTATCTTGGGATTTGTCAGATTATGTAATCAAGTGAGCTAATTCCTTATAATAAATGTGTACCTGTGTGTGTGTGTGTGTCTCCTATTGGTTCTGTTTCTCTGGGGAACCCTGACTAATGCAGATTTTGGTACTGTGGATTTTGGCTCTAGAGGAACAGAATTTTAAGTATGATTTTTCTGGATTGGCTCTTAGATTGTATGAATTGGTTCTCTAATCTGATTAAATTTAAAGACACTAATGACTCTATTTCCAGTAGAAAAAGGAGTCCATTGTCTGATCTGGCAATAGAGATATGCAAAATATCTTCATTGAATACTTTTAATTAACCACTTATAGGAAGCAAGGATCTGAGTGACTATGCATACGATACTTATGAACATATTTGTCGAACTAATGAATATAATGACATTGGCTCCTATTGTTGCCGGACAAAATGAGGAAAGAAACAGATAATCGCATGGATTTAAATTCCCAGCTCAAGAGCTGCATAAATTACCTGAAAGTGTCTATGTATTCCCTGAAGGAGAGCCTTATCTCTTGTACCCACAGGTCTGAGATTTCTGAAAATCAAACCCAGAATCTCGGGACCCGCCCAGAAGATGGCGGATGAGAAACACCGCCAGACAGAGTGTCTCTGAAGAAAAGACAGATTCTAGCAGAACTTAGAAGAAAGAAGCAAGAAAACGAGCCTACATCGGATGAGGGTCGGCAGGAGGAGTACCTGAGACCATGGGAGAATCCACGGGAGGAGGTCTCGGAGGAGAACTGGAAGCTGGGACCCCCGGAGCAGCCCGGAGACCAGCGGGAAGGGTAGATGGATCTGCCGTTTCCCCTCCCCTGCATCCCGGACTGCTGGTGGGCTCACCAGCAAGCGGAGGGACCTGCAGACACCAGCCCAGCGACAACAGCCGCCAGTGAGCGGTAAGCCAGTAGCGGACGCGGCACCAGGCTCCCAACTCCCTCGGGGCGCCTCCGTGTGCACAGACCCGAGCCGCGCGGCAGACGCCATATTGCCTCCTCCTCCCCTCCCCCACCCTACCCGCGGCTGCCCAGAGAGACAGAGAGACAATATAGCCACCAGCCGGAGGCACCTCCAGGGAACGGGACCTTCCCTTTTGGGGCCCTACAGCTGACTAAGGGGAACTCAGACTGTGAGTTCTCTACCCGCCAGCCCAGGTGCTGCTGGCTCAGTGATCCCAGGAGAACGGGGCAGAGCCTGAGGTTGAGAGACATAGACCCAGCTTGGGCTCCCTGTGGGTGAATTGGGACAGGCACTGGTCTCCCTGGTGGGGACAAAGTTTGAACTCTGGGACCCAGAGGTCAGACCTACAGACCACATCCCGTGTACTGAGGCCTCGCATTGCCCGGGGCACAGAAGGGATATACGTGAACAGCCTGCTGAGGTGTGTGTGCCTTCAGGGGCAGATCAGCATCCTAGAGAGCAACCCTCCCCACAAAGGGAGGCCGTGCACCCAGCCCAGGTGGCGTTCCTGCGCAGGGAACCTCCCCGCCGGCATCACAGCCAGGGGAGGCCTGGTGGCGTGTGGTCTGGCCTGCTGACAGAGGCCCAGGAGTAGCCGCGGAGTTGGGGACGGTGGAAAGAGGCCAGGCCCGCTCCAGACTGCGGGTCTCGGACAGCCCCACCTCCGCACGCAGACTCTCTGACTGAGCGGGGCCATTCCAGCCCCTCCCTGTCAGCTTTGCCTGGAAGCAGAGAACAGAACTTTGACCCCTGCTGACGACATTGGTGGTGCCTGAGGGCGGGCTTACCCAACTCAGCTCTGCCCAGACTCTCTCCCAGACCAGCCCTCACTGAAGGGGAGAAAAGGACACACCTGGAAGTCCCAGGGCCACACCCACCACCTGAGACACTAGAGTTCTCTCTTCAGGAACAAGAGCTGATAACAGGACACAAAAACAACAGCGTAGCCTGTTCCTCCAAGCAAGCGCCACCTACTGACAGGGAGAGCATCCTGCACACCCTTTTCACGACACCTACTGACTCATTATACAGGGAGTGGTCGAATCTCACCCACAGACACCACCTACCGGCTCAGAAACCAAGCAAGGCGTGTGAATACCCAAACAAAATCCTAAAGAAGAGAAACAACAACTGATCAACATGGGAAGAAATCAGCGAAGGAACTCAGGAAATATGAAGAACCAATCAGAAAACACACCCCCAAAGAGGAGCCCCAGCCCCCTAGAAACGGACACCAACCAAAATCAGGCAACCAAAATGACAGAAGAGGAATTTGGTATGTGGATCATAAGAACTCTCACTGAACTGCAAGAACAACTCAATAACCAGCACAAAGAAACCACAAAAAGCCTCCAGGATCTAGAAAAAAAGTTCACTAAAGAAATAGACACAATGAAGAAAAGTTTAACCGAACTCCTAGAAATGAAGAATCAAGTCAGGGAACTACAAAATACAGTGGAAAGTCTCAAGAACAGGGTAGATCAAACAGAAGAAA
>VSMD01026549.1:0-57167 GCA_008750895.1 Mirza zaza
CACCGTCTTGACCAAGAAGTTCCAGGTCACCATGCGGGGCCTTCTCTCGTGCCTGGGCAAGAGTAACAACCGTCTGAAGTCCCTGTCCATACAGCACTTGGAGCTGGACCGCCTGGTGTGGAGAAACAGCATCAGGAGCTCGTTCATCAAGAGCTTGAGCTTCTTCTTAAAGAAAATGGGCAAACACCTGGATTATCTCAACCTGAAAGGGGCCAGGCTGACCGTGGAGCAAGGCTGCCATGTTCTCAACTCCCTGAGCTACCTGAGGAACGAGAGCCTGGCCTCGGAGCTCAACATCGAGGATTACTTCAGCCACCACCTGGCCGTCTACAGCAGCCCCCAGTTCCACAAGACCATGGGCACGTTCCGCAACCTGGCGGCCCTGACCCTCAACTACAACTGTATCTCCGACGAGCTGCTCGAGAACTTGTGTGAGAACAACGCCAGCACCCTCTGGACCATAAACATCAAATGCCACATTCATGACCCCCACGGACAGGTCATCTGGGGCATGTCCTGGGCCAAGCTGGCCAGGCAGGCCACCAACCTGAAGGTGAACTTCTTCTTCGAGCGGGTGATGAAGTACGAGCGCTTGGCCCGGATCCTGCTGCAGGAGATCCCGGTCAGAAGCATCAGTCTGAGAAGCTGCTACTTCAGTGACCCGGACTGGTCCATGCGGCCCACTCTGACGGATCTCCTGCCCACCTTCCGGCACACTCTGCAGGTGGGTGGGAAGCGAGGGCAGGGAGACTTGTGCGGAGTGACTGCCGCTCAGGTGACTGGCTCCGCTGGTGGGGGAAGGGGAGCCGGCTGCTCCCCGCTGTTGGCTGGGCTCCAACGTGCTCACTCAATCTCAAATTGAGGTTCTAGGAGATGTTACCACACTCAGCCTCCTCTACTGCCCCTAAGACCACACAGTAGATGACAAAAGCTGCTGCTCACTTCCTACATGTGGGACACAAGGACTTTTCTGGTTGCCTGTCAACCAAGGAATGTCCCTATGTCCCCACTCAGAGCTGTGAAGCCTGAGCCGGGAGGTGCCTTGCAGGTGAATCTCGGGCGGGCAGTCCCTGCCTACCTTCCCACCAGGTCACAGCATCACACAGGACACCTGGCACCTCCTGTGGTCAGCTCTCGGCGGGGACCTGTCTGGTTACAGCAGCGCCTGGTAATTGGGAAGGTAGCGTTGGGAGGACCAGACCAAACAAAAAGCCAAATGTGACTTAGGCCACCGAAGAGCTCAGAGGTTTGAGATGTTCCCTAATCTAGCAGCTTTCCCAGCTAGCAAGTCAGAGCCACTTTGCCCCTCCGGAGGCCCTCACAGCCCTCGTGACAATAGATACTAACAGGTGTACATACACCACGACAAACATGGGTGGACTGCAAGATGCTAATGCCCCATTTGATACCCACATGACCCTGGGGTGGGCGGGACAGACATTATCATGATCGTTCCGTGCTGCAGAAGGACTTGTGGTATGGCAGCTGGCCCACCGCCACCCACAGGGCTGGGACCTGCACCTTGGCCTCTGGACTCCAAGCACACCACCTCCAAATTCCACGCTTTGCAGACTTGAATAAGATCACTATCATTCGTGAATCTCTTCCTCTGAGAACCACAGGTCCAGTGTCCCTTATCTAAAAAGCACCCCCAGACCACCATGGAAACCCGGGGCAGGGAAATATTGTGGGCCGACCCAGCCGGTCACGGCGTCTCTGCTCACACACACCTCCCCCTTCGCTGCTCTTGCAGAAATTAACTTTTGAGTTCAACAACAACCACGAGTCCCTGGACGAGGAGCTGCACCTCCTCATCTTGTCCTGCAGGAAGTTGTTTTACTTCAAAATCTGGGCTTTCCTTGATGTTAAGTTCGTGGAGCGGATCCTGAAGAGTCAACAAGAGGGGCAGTGCGCCCTG
This sequence comes from Mirza zaza, assembly GCA_008750895.1. Taxonomy (NCBI): domain Eukaryota; kingdom Metazoa; phylum Chordata; class Mammalia; order Primates; family Cheirogaleidae; genus Mirza; species Mirza zaza. Next base: position 1,919 of record VSMD01026549.1, read on the forward strand.
CGCACGCTCAAGGTAGGAGCTCGGCGGGATGGAGCAGGGTGGAGCAGGGTGTCCAGGGCGGTGCTCCAGCTCCGGGACAGAGGCCCGAGATCTGTCCACTGGACAGATTAGCAATTTCACAGAAGGGAATCTGGAGCTCTCCTCCTTAGTAGTTGGGTTTGGGCTTTTCCCGATTCTGCTAACATCTGTTCGTGCAGGTCATTCGGATTACTGTCGGGTCCTGAGTGATGTAGTCACGATGTGTGTTGGGGGTGGGGGTGTTTCTCTGTTGGCACAGGTGAGAATTTACACAAACAGGTATGAGACGAATGAAGAGGACAGGACCCTGCGGGACATTTACAGAAAGTACCGAAAGCTGATCGATTCAGAGCTTAACTATTTTGTCATCGCTTACCCCATGATGTAACAAGCGCTCTCCAGAGGAAGAAAGCTAGGAGCACTTTGAACTTGAAAACCGGGTTCTTGTAGAACCACACTTGGAGCATCCCCCACCCCCAGCCCGTTTCCTTCTCTCTCTCTCTCTCTCCTTTTTTGCCAGTTCCGTACCAACATGAACGGCCCAGCAAAGGCTGGGACTGCTGGTGATACGAAGGCCCCAGGTGACTTTAAAGTGCTATCTTTACCAACTAACCAGGGGTGATCTTTCTTTTTGTCATTTGGTTTTGCTTTTTGACACCCTCACCGTGCTACAGAATTAAAAACTCAGACTAGTTTCTTGCTGGAGGATCCTTACTCCTGCTAGCCTCTGCGTTAACACCGAACAGGTGTGTGTCACTAGCCATTGAGCACATAGAATCGAGTGTCTACTGACATTGTCGATTTGGAAATATTTTATACCCTGGCTGGCCTTGGAGTCAGAGCCTGCCGACATTAACCTTGGCCTGGCCTGATCTCAGATGCATAGAAATCCACCAGCCTGTCCACGGGTGAGGCAGGAAAATCCTCACTTTTAGAAGGGTCCTGCTCAGAGAGGGCACACCCTCTCGCAAAAGGAACCCAGGACATATGGGCCTAGTGCATCCAGATCTCCTGCATCTGCTTTCCTTGTGTCCCTTTTATTTTTCAATCCAGGCAGCATGGCACGCAGCCTACTGGGACGACTCAGTCCTCAGGTGCGGGGCTGAACCGGAAGTGGCCGTGACACTCATATTTACAAAGAATCTGTAATGTCATGGGGAAGTGTTCCTAGTGCAATGTTAAGTGAAAAAAGTAGGACACAAAACTGTATGTTGAGTATGATAGCAATCATGTAAAATGCATACAGGGATTTTTTTCTAAGCATAGAAGACATGCACCCAAAATGTTAACCGTTATCTCTGGGTGGTAGAATTATGGGTGGTTTTTATTGTCCTTTTTATGCTCTCCCATATTTTGCAACTTTTCTACAATGACAGTTTGTTATTTTTATATTTAGGGAAAAATCTAGTGTCTTTTAAGTAAGGAGTAATTATAAATTCCTGAGTCTGTTCCATAGCCATGTTTTGCTTCCAGTCCTTTGAGATTTTTGTACACAAAGTGGTATATAGTTCTTTTTTTCAATAGATATGAATTAATAAAATCCCAGAATACTTTTAACGAGTGACTCATTTCAGATTTTGTCTGCCTTGCTTTTTGCACGCTGCGCCCGTATTTATGCTTAGCTTTGTGGCCCTTTGTTAAAATGCGTATTTATCTAGTGCTTTTCAATGTGCAAAGCACTTTCACATCCACTCTCATCTGAATCTCCCTACAGTGCTGTTTGATGGATGTGGTTCCCATTTCACTAACTTTCAGAAAAGATCAGACTGGTGAAGGGAGGGGCCCCACCTGTAGGGAGCTTCCAGGTGTGATGGGAGAAGACACCTTAAAGTGTCACGATATGCTGAAAGCGGAAGGGCCCTTGGGAGCAATCTAGTGCTGTGTGGACCAGAGAGGAGGTGACTTGCAGGAAGTGACAGGGGAGACTTGGCTGGCATCCAGACCGCTTGGCGGACGGGTTGATTGGTACAATGGTTTCTCTGTAACGTAGACCGGTGTAGATGACTCTTTCATGGAAAATACATTAACATAAACAAATTTTTATGAAAATGCTATCCATAAAAAAGTGAGTGCACCTTACAGTTTTTTGCAAATCTATGTCATGTCTGGCTCAAGAGTAGACGGCTGAAGTCTCATCCTTGCTTCTGCATTCGGTCTGCTACAATGTCACCCACCACAGAGCCCCTGGGAAACGCCAGAGAATGAGAGCAAAAAAGGAGGCACATATCGTCTTGGTATTATTGTTAATATAGTTTTGACCTCATGGAGCCCTTGCAAACGGGGTCTCAGGGGCCCTCGGAGACCCCCTGACCACATGGAGAACTACTGCAAGGATATTCCAGTTCCCCCAAAGACCTGAAACAGGGTCAAGACCAGGGGAGTCCTAGTGAAAAAATGCAGAGCATGTCTACAAACCCACCTAATTTTAAACAAATATCATCCCGTTTTTAAATTGCCACATTGAGAGACCCACTGGTGGATGGAGACAGCTAACAGACCTATGACCTCTCTACTCCCCTCAAGTGACAGCTTCTTATTCATGCCTGTCCCCCTTCTCCCTCAGAGAGCAGGAGGATGGGGGGCTGGCTCCCACAAGCCTCCCCAGGATGAGGGTCTGAAAAGAGCACCCAGCTCTTTGCAGAAACACACAGGTGCACCCCAGGGTGTCTCTGTCCCGTGTTTATGAGCAGGAGACACATTTTGCCTCCCTGGGGCCTCCTCTCAGTTGTTGGCTGGAGCTGATGAAGCCCTGGTGACAAAGTGACTAGGGCCAAACCCCCTGAGTGTCCAATTTGCAATGGACTGAAAGTTTATGTCCCCCCCAAATTCATATATTAATATCTAATCTCCAAAGTGATGCTATTTAGAGTTGGGGCCTTTAGGAGATGATTAGGTAATGAGGGTGGGGCCCTCATGAATGGGATTAGTGCCCTTGTAAAAGAAACCCCTGAGAGCTCTCTCACTCTCTTTGTGCCATGTGAGGATACAAGGAGAAAATAGCAGTCTGCAACCTGGATGTGGCCTTCACCAGAACCCAACCATGCTGGCACCCTGGTCTTGGACTCCCAGCTTCCAGAACTGGAAGAAATAAATTTCTGTTCTTTATAAGCCACCCAATCCATGGCATTTTTGTTACAGCAGCCTGAATTAAGACGCAAGTATGTAAGGAAAGTAAGGCTATGTCCAAACTAAGGTGTAAACCATGCCTACCCACAGGCAACCTGACAATGCAAGCACAGTTTTTTGTTTTTGCAAAGGCCCTCAGGGAGGGCCTAATGACTCTTTGGGCTGAAAGGGTCCTGAGGCTTGGGCTCTTGATCCAGTTAGGCCACTAATTTGTATGACCCTGAACAATTTCCTTATCCTGTTGAGGCCTTAGTTTCTGCTCTTTGTAAAATGGGCAGAGCTGAGCAGCCCCATATCACTGAGGTCCCTGAGACACAAATGTGCTGGGATAGGATCTTCAGTGCTGAGTATAGATGTGAATGACCTCATTTCTTGGCCCCAAATCTCGCCTTTGCAGCCAGGCTGCCTGGGTTTGCATCCTGGCCTGCCACTTCTTACTGTATGCCCTCAGTCGAGTATTTAACATTTAGCTCATGCCAGACAGACAGTTAAAGTGATCACTGCTCGAGTGTTCACTGTGCTAGATATTAATTCACCTAGTTTAAAGGAATCCTTACACAGCTCTAGAAGGCAGAGACTACTGTTATCCCTCTTTTAGAGGAGAAGAAACTGAGACATCACAAGACTAACCTGCCCTGGTCACACATTTAGGAAGTGCTGGAAGTGAGTGCCAAACCCAACCCAATTCCAGAGCTGTGCTCTTAGTTACTGCATGTCGTCTCCCACAGCAAGAAGATTTGGAGTCAATTGTACTGTAATTCCATTAAGCAAAAGAGTGGGAAAGAGATCAATGAAAACTTTTGTTTTACTATGTTTAGCTGAGAAATGCTGCTGTGTAAGATGGCACTCTTAAGAACAAAGTATTTTGAGTAAAATAGAAAGATATGAATAAAATCTTTATGATGTTTTTAGAATGACAGATGTCATTATTTCAGAAAAAGATGTTATCAACTGTAACTTGAAAGAAGCAATCTTTTATAAAAACAAAATAACCCTCTTTTTTGACAGATATATACATATTACCGAAATATGTATAAATTACCCTTTATACATATTACCCAAACAGCAATTCCAAAGAGAGGACCCACAGGAATTTTTATTGCAACTCAAAACCACAAAATCTTATTAGTTCATTGGCTGACTATCACACATGCAGAGAAATCGCGCTGTGACTTCCCTGGGTGGTGCCTAGAAAATTAATGTGATTCCTGTTCCTCTATATTTGCAAAAGCACAGATTTTTTCCTTGTTTGTTTTGTTTTAATTTTTTTCTTTTTTATTTATTAGTTATATTTATTATTTTTTAAAAAAATTATTTAAAAATTTTTAAAAATATTTTTTATTTATTTAAAAAAAGATGTTTTTTCCGTTTAAAAAATGATCAAGACACACACATACACAGTCTTAAATGCTCAAGTGGAATGTAAGTTCCTTGACAGCATGAATTTTTACTCTGTTCATTGTGAATCCCCAGTGCCTAGAACTGCACCAGGCACAGAAGAGGCCCTCACTACTTGTTTAACGAGTTAAAATATGATCTTGTTTGGAGATGATTCCACCTTTGTTTGCAGTAAAAAAGTGTTTCAAAGTAATATGCATTTTGTTGTGACCCATCTTACTGAGAATTAACACAAATATGTCTTTTTAAAGCAGCCATGAAGAACAAGTTTAAGAACTCTGAGACAACTGTGCAATTAATTCATCCAACTTTATAGAGTGCTTTTTGACAAGGGGCTGGTAATATAAGGCATTTTCAGCAGGCAGAAACGTTACAAATCACCTCACCAGCCCCTGTCACCCCTACACTTCAATGTCCTCTCTTCATAGATGAGGAAACCAAGGCCCAGGGAGCGTAGGGCACTCACCTACCATTCCTCAGGCAGTCACTAGGGAAGCTGACCCTAAGGTCTGTGAGCTTTGTCAACCAAGGACACGGGAACGTATCCAATCCCCTCTTCTCCAATCTGTCTCCATCGGGATCTTTCTAGATCACAGTCTGACCTTGTCACTCTTCTATGTCATCGACAGCTTGCCTGGGACTGAAGAATAAAACAACCCTAGAGAAATACAGATTCAAGAAGGAACGACAAAGATAGTCACTGAAGGACTGTTACTAACAGCAGAAAATTATAACCAACTAACAAGTCCAACAGCTTGGGAAGGGGTGACGTAAACGCTGGTAATTCCGTGTCGTGCAGCAATTTAAAGACTCGGGTGGATCTTCATCTCTTGACATGAACACCAAGACATACCAAGCGGGGAAAAAAAAAAAAAAAAAAGCAAGTTGAAGGGCAATGCATATAAATGGACACCATTTATGTTTTGCTGGGCAGCGATGCCCGGGAGGTCAGCCCGCCCACCTGGGCGTACATCCTGCAGAACGCACAGACCGTGCACCAGGTCGGGTCCCCAGGCGGCGGGTCCGGCCTGGACCGTCTCAGCAGAGCCAGCCGAGGCTCCTCGGGCCCGCCCGGCCTGCGGGGCTGCCTCGCTCGTCGCCCGGCGCCCTCCCCAGCCACGACCGTCACCCAGGAAAGCCATCCTGGCAGGTGGGAGCCAGCTCCGCCCGCCGCTCCACGCTCCAGGGCCACGCCGCTCCTCTCCCCTAGCGCGGGAGAGGTGGGTCGCCGGAGCACCAGGGACGCCCTTCGCGGTTGTCGAGGAAACCGGGGAACAGCCAATGCCATTCGAGGAGGCGGGGCTAGAAGGGCGAGGGAGGAGCTGGGCTGCGGCCGCCCGGGACCCGCCCCCAGTTGCTCCCCGTTCTGGAAACAGACTGGGCTCTATGAGACCCCTCGCAGCTGTGCCACTGCCTGGAATGTCCCCTCCCTTCCCACCAAGCAAACATCGCTTTCTCCACCAAGCTCCCACTCGGGGCGGCCCCGCTCCCAGCCGGCCCCTCGGTGAGCCCCCCTCCAGCCGAGCAGCCATGGCCTGTGGGTTCCAACTCGCTCCACTGCAGCCACAGGAATCGACCGGGAGTCTGCGAGCAGGAAGTAGAATGCCCCACAAGGATGCTTCAGCGTCTTGCAGGACCCGAGGGCCTCAGAAACCACCTGGAGCGAGGAAGGGAGAACTGAGGGGTCGCAGGGAATCTCTCTTTGTGCTGACGCATTGGCTTCCACTTTTCCTCTTGCTACAGGAGGCGTCTGGCTTTCTGTTTCCCACACACAGTACAATGGCTGTCATTCACGCTTCAAAGCCTGCGTCTCCTCCCTTCAAGAGAGCAGCCAGGTGGAACTGAATCTCCTTGTCCCAAGTCCAGATTCCTCGGGAGAGGGGCTCACGGGCCCAACTTCCATGGGATGCGCCCTCCTGGCCCAGGCAGCGGGGGCAGGGAGCGAGGAGGAGAGGGGCCAGGTGGTGCCTCTGTGTTCCCAGTGAATTGTGTGGAGGGGGAGGGATAGTCCCTGAGAGGGGACTTACAGGGGACTGCAGGGGTTTGAATAAGAAAGCAAGAAGTCATTCTGTTGTCTATTTAGAGCTCTGCTTCACATTCAAAAATAATGTCCCCACGTTCTCTGGTCCCAACACGGCCACTCACTGGCTTTCCTTCAACATATATTAGTTCAAGTCCTTCAGGGAGAAGTGACAGAGAAAAACTTCTGGAACCTTAAGCAAGAAAAGAATGATATTGGGGCATTCCCATAGAAAGAGGTGGTTATTGAGCCCCATGAGGGAGGACCCAGGGCCAGCCCTGGGGACCCCAGCCACAGGAGTCTGTGACCCTCCTCTCCAGAGCCCTCTGGCCACTCCCAGCCTCTGTTTCAGTTTCAAAATCCTGAGTCCCAGGAGGTGGACCCTGGACAGCCCAGCTGGGTCAATGAGCAGTGGCCAGGGAGGGCCAGGGAGCCCTCTTGTGTATATTCGCATGTGGTTCTCAGAAAAGACATTCTCGGGGGCTGGCAAGTTAGCTCAAGCCACAGGGAGAAGAGCCCTGAGCTTGGGGCCAGGAGTCCAACTTCGTCTGAAACTCTTGAGTGACCTTGGGCAAGAAGCTTTCCTTCCCCACTCCTCTCTGAACCTCTGTGTCTTAGCCAGCCTGTCTGCTATAACAACATACCAGAGACTGAGTGGCTTAAACAACAAATATTTATTTCTCAACAAATAAATATTCATCAGATGTTTAGTTCCGGAGGCTGGAAAGGCCGAGATGGAGGAGCCAGCGAGTTTGGTATCTGGTGAGAGCCGGCCTCCTGATTCACAGATGGCGCCTTGTCACTGTGTCTTCACGTGGTGGAGGGAAGAAACAAGCTCCCAGGACTCTTGTGGACACTAATTCCATTCACAAGAGCTCCAGCCTCAGGACCTCATCTAATCCTAATCACCTCCCAAAGACCCCACCTCCTAATACCATCACATTGGGGCTAGGGTTTCAACATATGAATTAGGGGGGACACAAACATTCACTCCACAACACCCTATTTCCTCATCCATAAAGTGGGAGCATTGGGCTGAATGACTACAATGGTCCCAAGCACTCTGAGTCATGCCATCTGCCCACTCACACATTCTCTTCGTCTGGCATCCACCACCCAGGGTCTAAAGCTCTGGGATTTTCCCAGAAGAGTCTGAAGTTTTCAGGAGTGAGATTGTCAGACAGAGGATCTGCCACTGTCAGAGACTTGGCCCTCTGAGACCCACACATTCCACCACGTGGCACTGGCAGGTGACATTTATTCAAAAACAGACCTCAAGGACTCTGAAATACTGAGGACTTCTCCATGCTATCAGGAGACTGTGAGGGGACAGGGTTTGCAGCAGCTTGAGCAACAGTCACCTTTTGATCTGGCTTGTCACTGACATGTTCACCTCCCTGGTAACACAAACCCATCCTTTCCTTAACTCTAACTGTCCCACCAAATTTGAGAGATGCTGATTCTCTCTCCATAAAGAGTCTTTGTGCCTAACTGATATCTTCCTTTTAAATGCCATTTAAGGCACGCAGTGGGAAGTGTTTTATCAAGAAATTGTCTTCTTTAAGGATTGTAAGAAACATACCAGGGGCTGAGAGCCACAATTCATGCAAGGATCAAACCAAGCTACCCTGTACTCTGCAATGACTTCATTACGTAATTGGTAGAAACACAATAGACATTAATGAGACTTTAGTGTTTGCAGTACAACTAGGTCTAGCATTCTGCTACTTCCATTTCTGGGCTTCAGTTTTCTCAACTGTACAATGGTTAAGTTGGACTAGATACTTTTCAAAGTCTGCATTCACAACTTTAAGGTTTACACCTTCAAAACACACTCATGTTTTAGTGCTATAGGTCAAGTTGAAAGAAATCAACTTGGAACCTTATAACGTTGACTATAGGTTCACATGTAATAAATGGGGAGATCTTCCACCATTTCTTCTCTGACCTCACAGATTTTCTTAGTCCTTGGGGCAGAGTTTGTACCAGCAGAGAGCAGAGGTTAGGAAATTTCTTTTCAAAGGCAGCCTAAGCTAAGCTGACTCTCTGGAGCATTCAACCTGCTGGCCCCATGCCGTGAAATATGGCATCCATGACTCCATGTGGCATCCAAGACTCCACGCTTTCCTGGCTTCCTCCAGCCGGTGGATGCTTCACCCAACCTGGTAGTGTCAGTGGTTCCCAGGGTCCAGGCCGGACCGGCTTCTCCAAGCACTTCAACTCTCAAGCATCCCCGTGGCTTCTCCTCTGCCTCTCTGCAGACGTCTCCCAGCTCCTTTGCAGCCAGACCTTTCCCCACCCACAGGCTCCTCACACTCAGCGAGTGAGCTTGTTACCGAAAGCTCAGCCCTTGTCCTCAAGGCCACATCAGAAGCACAAGAACAAATGATTTGAGGACAAGGAAAGAGAAGCTTATTACTTTGCCGCCAGAGGAGGAGGATGGAGACTCCTGTCTGAAATGCCATCGTCCTAAACATAACCAGAAATACAGAGCTTTTAAAGGATGGGTTCTCAGCTTCAGGCAATTGCTGTTCAACTGGTTGATGATTTGATCGCCCCATTTCTGCTGAAGACAATCGCGTGACCTCCACCCAGGACATCTTTCTACCAGTCTGGTCAGGGCTGAGCCACCTCCTGCAGCACAAGTAATAAAAGACTCACCCAGGCCCCTCGCCGGCCTGAGGCAGGGATGAAGGTTTTAGTTCTCCAAAAGGAGTGGAGGATGTTTTAAAGAAACAGAAAATAGTTTTGCATTTTTTCAGGCCATTCCCTCTGTTACATATTCGCCACTGTCACTATTTCTCTTCCATGTCTATGGGAGGAGGGGTGACTGTTCTGCTACGAGCTCATCACCTTCACTCCCCAGCCCACCCTCACTGTAGAAGCCCTTCTCCTCCCAGCAAATAGCACCCCCATTCACCCTGCTCCTCCACCCACAAACCTGGAGACCTCACTTCTCCTCCCAGCAAATAGCACCCCCATTCACCCTGCTTCTCAACCCAGAAACCTGGGAGCCATCCCCAACTCCTCCCTCTCCCTCCCTCTGTGTAACTAACCCGCTACCCAGCCGCCTGACCCCTAGACATACTTACGGGCTACCGTATTCCTATTTCATGTCTTAACTCAGTCTTCAATGTGTCTGGCTGGGCTATCAGGCCTCTTATACAGCCTTCGGGCCTCTAGGTCCAATCTCTGCCCTCTCAGCCCCCACCCCTCTGCACTTGCCCGAAAGCACGCCACTTGTTCAAGCGTCTGTGTTTTGCACAGGCCCTTCCACCTTCCTGCAATGTCCTTCCTACTTTTTTCCCCAACGACCTGATTTCCACTCGTGTTCCGTGGTAGGCGCTCACGAACTGGTAATGGCTGTTTCCATGAGATTGTCATTGTCCTTCGTGTCTCAGCTTAAGGGTGGTCCCTCCAGGAAGCTTTCTCTGACCACCACCCCCCAAGGCTGTCCTCACAGCCGCCTGTCCTTGCCTCGGTCACAGCACTGTGACACGGTCATCGCAGCTACACCCATCTCCCCACCACACCTGCTGTGTGTGATGGGTGCTCGGTTAATGTGGGATGAATTATTTTGAAATTTGTGCTTTTCTAAAACTCTGGTGCTGCTTTTCAATATTTTATCTTACATCACAGATGCTTTTCCTCAAAATATTAGGAACTAACATTTAAAAAAAAAAAAGAGGTAGTATTTTTTGAGCAACCTACTGTATCAGGCACTATATACTAGGTGCTTTACATACAGTATCTCGTTTTATCTTCACCACAACCCAGCAAGAAGGATGTTCTTCATCTGATTTCCAGACTAGGAAAATGAAGATCAGAGAAGTCAAGTAACTTTCCTGAAGCCTCACAGCGAGTTCATGACAGAGCAGCAATGAGAATCTCCTACCCTCCCTCGGCTGTCCCACGTGCTGTGTGGCGGCTGAGGCAGCATCCTGGGAAGACAGTAGCTCGGGCTTCTTAGGAGATGGTGATTTGGAATTTGACAATGGCCTTTAAAAAGCATCGGTCTTAAATTTGGCAGTGACCTCCTTACCTGACATGCAGACAGCCCTACCTAGAGACACACCCTGGCATGTATCTACACTTGCCGACAGAAGGAAGTCCCCCTGACATGTATCAGTCAGCTGAAAACCACAAGACTCTCACTAACCTCCTTCCTCCCAGAGCCTGGGATGACAAAGCTCTGCACCGGAAAAGGGCATTGTGGGTCACAAGGACAGTGTGGGCAGTATGACTCTGAGATAAGAGAACACAGGCACAGAGAGGCTGAGTAACTTGCCCAAGGTCACACAGTAAGTGTCAGAGTGAGCCAGGATTTTGGTCTATTTGACCTCAAGGCCCGCACCTCATCTACTAATATGAAATGGAGCTAGTGCTAATAGCAGCTTCTTTAGGTTTTTTTGCGAGGATTTGATTAGCAAATACATGGGAAGGCAGCCTTTTAACTCTAGGTCACATCCTGGTGTGACAGGTCATCACTATTACTATCCATCGGTCGCTTACCTGGGATGGTCACACCTACGTAAGCCACAGAATAACTGGGTCATAAAGGAATGAGGGCTGTACACAAATGAATACAAAACTACTCTTAAATGGAACCCAGACTGAATGGGAACCAAAGAAATAGAAGCCTGGGATTTGGATCATGCTGAGGAATCTTCCCTCTCCACTCCCTCCGGCCTTTAGGAATATTAGAAGCCAATAAGCAAAGAACCTGATTGCTCATACTGTCCCCTCCCCATTGTTTAAGGGAATAGTAACATAGCCTAATTGTTCCACAGCACCCTATGCTTTCCAAATGGCTTTCATTGAACATTAACACCATTGGCATCACTCTGTGAGAATGGATGGCTGCCTTGCCTGAGAAATTGCATATGGTGTTTTTAAATTTTTCTAATATTCATTTTTCACGTGATTATCTCTCAGGACTTTTTCTGGTGGTGTTTGAGACAATGACTGATGCTGGCATTTTCCCCAAGGTCTGGAAGCCCACAAGTTTGAAAGCTGACTCTGTATCCAATCTTCCAACAAGAAGGACCAACAATGTAAGTGGCTCTCCAATTACAAAACTAACTGGGAGGAAAAAAAAATCATACCATTAACTTTGGAGAATTAGCTGACAAGAGATTTATTTACAGAAAAGATGACTTGGAAAATAGTCTTCTGAACTAACCTATATTAGTCTTCTCCAGGGATTAGCAAATAGAACAACTGATTGTGATCAAGTGCCTTTCTCATGGACAAAGTTCATTACCAATATTTTACAGGTGACGTTACTTAGACTGCATGCATGATGATGATTCTCTTAAAAGAGATTATTCTCTTTCTGTTAAAGGTGGTTTGCGTTGATTTCTCAATGTATCTGGAACGATTATTTCAGCAGGTTTTACAGAGCCTTTTCTCCATGCCTCCTCGGAGTCAGTTGGATGCAGCAACCACATTTCATGTTTCATGTTTATGACAAAGTTCTCGAACTCCTTGAAAAATATGATGCTTCTTTTGCAAGAATGAAGCCTTTAAGCCAGACCTTACACACTGTCAGTTTATCATGAAAAACATGTAAAGCATGAGTGATGAATAAGGAATGCTTACACCTCATTTACTTCAGATCTGATCTCCGTTGTCAGAGTTAAAGCTTAGCTCATCCTTATCAAGGGGCTGCAGTGACTTCTTCCCAACAGCAAAGCAACCTTTGGTAGCTAGAATTCTGGAAAATGGTCTGGTAATGCAATAATGGGAGCTGGTTGTTAAGTTCATTAAGCAGAGTTGAAGGCATTAAACAGAGTTTAAAAGCTTTCTTCCCTCGAGCTGCCTATTTTCCTGTTTTGGGGCTATTTTCTGCAGGGCAGAATTGGTTTGCCTCAATACTGCCTGTACCCTGTGAGGATAAATTCACCACACAAGTCTGCTGGCTACGAAGCCACCAGCCCTGCCCTGCAGGGCAAGTGACTCCTGGGAATGCCTTTTCACAACCCCAGAATCCGGGGCGGAGACTCTCCTCCATTCCCTGTGTTTCCCCTCCGCACACACAACAGGGACTGGCAGGTCAGCTGGCAGGTCTAGGCAGCAAGAGGATGGACAGATCTTTCACCCTGGGGGAGGGTGACACCGGCTGGAGTCACGATCAGCAGGGAGCTCAGAATCCAACGTCAGTGTTCCTATGTATTTCTTGTTAGTTTTGTAGCTTTGGGTGGCTACACATGCCGACAGTGGGGTGTAAGAACTCTTGCTCCATGACTGTCACCCAAATATGCTCCTGGTCTCCCGAGAGGGGTGGCTCTGACCTTATCACTCCCAGCCCTGGCACCCCACAACAGGCTGGAGGAGTGATAGCAGGAGAAGATGACGGGACATGGGCGCGCTGGGTCAGGGCGGGTGGCAGCAGATTTCAACATCATCCACGGGACAGAGAAGGACCTGGATCGCACACTGGGAGAGGGCCAGCCTTCCTGAGAAGTGTGCCAAATTCTGCGCCACTTCGGGGAATTCTCACTCATTGCCATTTACCAAACCACCGAAGATGTAAAACTTTGATCCTGTGTTTCTTTTAATTATGTTGATTATAGACAAATTCAACTTTGGTTCTATTTAAAGAAGAGTCAAGTTTAAATGACTACCAATTTAAATGATGGCATTTAAAAATAAATTCTTTTATTATCTAAAAATAAGGTTTTATTTTTCTCTTGGAAAGATATCTGGTTTGGGTGGGTCAGAGGGGGTGTGGAACAGAGTGGCCTTAATCAGGAGCTACAAAGGCTTGTGCAACTGTGGGCTAATTGTAAATGGCCTCCACGAAACATGGGTTAAGACAAGATTTCATTTATGAAACATGCTGATGCCAAGTGAGACCCGTGAAGCATGTGAGCAAAGTTACCAACAGAACAGTGTGTTCTTGAAATGCTGATGTTTCTGCATTTGGTGTCTGCATATTGAGAAATGGCCTTAACCACAGTCACTGTAACATTTCCCATAAAAGCAGCAGGTACCAGATACTGCGTTGAGAGTACATGTTATCTCACAGATGTAGGCTTTAGAGGTCTTATTTACAGATGAGGCAACTGAAGTGCTGGGAATTTCAGTAACTTGTCCTGGATCTCACCACAGGTAGATGATGAAGCAGATGTGTTTAACTACAGAGCCTATGATCTCAATTCAGCACTGAGGCTGGTTGCCTCTCAGAGCCGTATTCACAAGGAAGGATTTTGCCCAATGAATTCACACCCTGCTGGCCACATGCTTTGGGACAGGCCTCATAACGATGTTTTGTTTTGTTTTGTTTTGTTTTGAGACAGGATTTCACCCAGGCTGAAGTGCAGTGGCATCATCATAGCTCACTGCAACCTCAAACCCTTGGGCTCAAGTGATCCTCCTGTCTCAGCCTCCCAAGTCACTGGGAATACAGGTGTGCACCACCATGCCAGGGTAATTTTTTCTATTTTTAGTAGAGACGGGGTCTGGCTCTTGCTCAGGCTGGTCTCGAACTCCTGACCTCAAGCAATCCTCCAGCCTCAGCCTCCCAGAGTGCTAGGATTACAGGCATGAGCCACCGTGCCTGTCCACATAACCCTATTAAGTTAGCACAAACCCTGAGGTCTGCCCTGTGAACTGGAGAGGAGTATTTGGACTCTCCAGACCAGGGCGGAAGAGCACCCAGAGACCTCCCAGGAGGCAAGGAGGGTGCTCCCACCTTGTTTGGAGAATAGGAAGGGCTACACGTTTGCCCAACACTCTGAGAGGTGATACTCAGCACCTGGGTGGCATAGATCAGAATTAAGCTGATGCTTTGCCCTCCAAGAGAGTTTCTCCCTCCCAGATGGGGAACAGGCCTTGCTAACAGCAAAGAATCTCTGGACCAAGAAATACTTAGACTGCAAACCTCCCAGGTGTTGGGCCCACATCCTGCATTGCCTTTGTGCCCCACGATACCATACGTGGAGTGAGGCAGCCAGATTCAGGGAATGGCAAAGATGGGAAGGGTTCTGAGCCATCTAGTGTCCAATCCTTACATTGCAGGTGGCCCTAAGCAGGGAGAGGAACTTTCCCAGCAGGTTGGAACTAGAAGCTAGGTCCACAGACTCCTGGCTGGTGCTCAGCCCCAGACCAGCAGGTGTCCAGTAAACACTAAGGAACCGAATGTTAGCAGAGAGTGTAGGAGCAGCTCCACACGTGGAAGTGTGCTGAGATTGTGAGCCCGGGCTTGGAAGGTGCTCCTTCACTGTTAGCAGAATGAACGAACAAATGAACGGTTTCCCACAGCAAAGGTCTTCCTTTGACAGTCGCCCAGCTCACATGTACTCCTGAGCTGCTGCGACTTGGCAGAAGGCAGACAGCTGTAAGCAGAGTTCTCTTTTGAAAAGAAACAGTAAGTATATGAAACTGTCTCGGTAAAAACTTTTAAAGGGTAGATAACCATTAAAATAGTTATAAAGATGATACAGCAACATGGAAAATTCCTTGTGATGGCCAATGAAGGAAGAAAACAATAATGCATTAGAGTCAATGCCATGAGTACAACTGTGCAGAAATTATGCTGGTACAGGGGAGGGGACTGTTCACAGTGGCTCACATCTGCTGAACACTCACTTCCCCGTGAGACAGCCTCATATGAAGCCCATACAGAGGCTATCTCATTCAACCCCCTGTAACCCTATAACCCTATGAGGTGGGAACTACTGGAGACCTTGAACTCTGGGATGCCTAATTTCAGAACCTACTCTCTTAACCACTGATCTGAATCTGTGGCAGGAACGTGAATTTTGGTTTTTTCCTTTCCTTCGTTGTTACTTGAGTATTTAAAAGGCAAAAAAAAAAAAAAAAAGAGAGAGAGAGAGAGAGAGAAAGAAAGAAAGAAAATACTCCCAATGATTACTGAGTGCTCTGGAAAGCAACACCAAACTCACACCTAGAACGTGAGTTCACGTTCGGGAAAAGAAAACATCTAAAACTCTTCGCCGCGTGGTGGGGCTAAAGGACGCGCTGCTGGTCTCCGGCTCAGCTGCCGGCGGAGCCCAGCGACATCTGTCTGCTGCCCGACCTGGCGTTTCTGGGACTGCAGTTCCCGGGGTCTGCACACAGGCCGTGCACCCCCATCAGCCGCCTCTCCAGTGCCTGCCACCCGCAGCTGACACGCACGTCCCCGGGTGCCCCTGGAGCCCTCCTCCAGCTTGTGAGCCAGAGACATTCCCATCTGTGCCCCCAGAACCCCAGACAGCAGCAGCCTGGCTCACCCGCTCCTCGTCCCCTGCCCAGGATTGAAACTCACTCAGGAGCAAGGCCCAGAGAGAAGCCTTCAGGCTCACAGGGACTGCTGATGGGGGCTCCTCTCTCCTCTGTTTTTTTTTTTTTTTTTTTTTTTTTTTTTTTATGATTTGAATAGGCTTCCCGTGGACTAGCCAGGCAGGTCTAAGTCAGCAGTTCCCACATTGTTTTCTAGGGAAAAGGAATTTTGACAGCCAAGGGAAAGCTTTGCATCCCATCTCCCCAGCTAGATAGGCATGGTCTGAGCAGGTGATCCAGCCCAGCTACTCAACTCAGTTAAATCTGAACTAAAATGTCACGAACCCCTCCTCCCAAGGCCCCAAGTGCTGTGATACTGTAAGAGTTGGCCTGTGCTAATACACAGAATATAACTGTTAAACTGAGACAGAATAGAGACAGGACTCAGGCCCCTCACTCTTGACCATGGAATTCAATATAACCAAACCCAGCTATTCACAGAGGGTTGAGACAAATAGTTTTCTAAGCGCCAGAATTCAACCCATACCTATGTTAGAAACAGGCTAAACTCTCTGTCTTGTGAATAACGTTTTTCGAGACCACTGAAGCAAAACACTGACACGAGCTGATAAGACATCTGGCTACAAAGACACCAGACCTATCCAAACCTAACCACCTCGAGCCAGAATAGGCCCCCATACTGACCTTACCTCGACTTTTTCCTCATTATAATCTCATGCTAAAAATCACGCTCAGGGATAGAGATTTAACACGCTGAGACATGCAACGCATAAAAAGGCATGTAACAGAACTACGCAGATGCAAGAAATCTCCACCTCTGCATGCTTACACGGCACCCTTTTCCCGCCTAAGCTCCTTTAAAACTCTCCCGAACTCCTCTGGGAGAGCCAGACTGAGGACTTTTTCCTTGGTGCTATCTCCCTTGTACTTGAGATAAGTCCCAATAAAGCCTTGCCTGGGGCTCCCGTTTGGCCTCTTGTTAATTTCTGTTGCATAGAGAGCCCAAGCACCGCACTGGTAACAACAACCATGGCACCAGCAGCATAGGAAAAGACACTTGCACCCAAAACTCAGCCCCTGAGCGGCTTGGAATCCTGGCCAAGAGTTGTGGCAGGCTGCCTAGAAGTCCCGCCAGCCTGAAATGAGAGCTCTGTACTGACGTCGCATGACACGGTTTAATGAGCATCAGACCGAGCCCTACTATTAGCAGATGGCATCGGGGCGGATGCCCCCGGCCCAGCCCCCAGTGTCTTCCCCATCCCGTGGTGGGATGGACTTCCTCATCTGCATGCACAGCACTTCGTCGATGTAGATGGTGTTCTCTTTGACGTGGATCTCCTCCTGCAGGGCCAGCTGTCGGCGGTGCAGCCCTTTCAGCTCCATCTGAGCCTGGGTTAAGGTTTCCTTTAATCTAAGAGAAGAAACAAACAGAAGGGAATGATTTCTCTCTCTGCATTGCGCTTTCAGGGGGAAAAAAATGAATCCAGGTGTTCAGTACGGAAGCCAAATGGATATCTGCTCTTCCCCTCCCTCTCTCCCCTTTCAGACGGAGATTTCAATTGGTGGCCACAGGCCAGACTCATGACACAGACACCTGTATGAAATGCCAACACTTAAAACTGCAGATTTTACCTAAACTTCTGGATTCGGGCTTCTTTCGAAACATTTCAACATTGGGATCCATCTCCTGTGTGGCAACAGTTTGGGCTGGAGCCAGCGGAGACTGCCCTCTAGGCGGGAATTCCTCAAACGTGATAGAGCAGGCTCTACCCCTGTGGTCACTGCCTGGCCCCTGCCTGAGATCCAGGTTGGGATGGAGCCCAGGGCCCTTCTGCTCGCTGGCCGCTAGCCTACCTTTCAACGTTGTGGGCGATCTCTTGAATCTCCTTGATCAGCCTGTACTGTGCAACATCGCGGCACAGCTCCACGTTAGGCCGGCATGTCCTGTGCTCCAGGCGTGTATGGGCCACCTTGGCAGGCCCTTCTTGGTCAAGGATGGCTTTTTCAAGAGCTGTGATGTTTTTCTCCTGGGAAGCAATCTCTTCCATGACCTTACAAAAAGGATTAAAGTAGGTGAGGCCAGGTTGTGCTCCTCAAAACTCAACAGCAGATGGCATATCTGTTTATGGCCATGGAAGTCAGGAAGAGGGAGCCTCGGATTTCTACTTAGGCAGGACCCCAGAATGAGTGTGCTCTCTCTTCCCTAAAGCAGTGACTGCTAGTGGGTAAGGTGACTGCCCAACCTTAGAACCTCACAGACGGAAGGGACAGGACTGGCCATGGTTGCCTCATCTCCTGTGCCAAGGAGAATGCCCCCGGCAAAGGCTTGGCCAGCATGGGGGTCTCACTGCCTGTGTCCTCATCACTCCCACCCGCCAGTCCAGTTCTGTCCGCTGCAAGCCTTAAGAAAGAGTGTGAGCAGTTCAATCTGAGTTTGGTTGGTATTTTTGAGACTGTCTCTGTGTACAGAAAATATTACTTATAAGTTACTTGGGTTTTTTAAAAATAATATTTAACTAGTTAAAAAAATTATTTCTTCCTTATGCTTTTCTTTTCTTTTTTTCTTTTTTTTTTTTTTTTGACTTTGTGCCATGGAAACTTCCAAACATACACAAAAGTAGATAGAATAATGAGTGTCATGTTCCCATCGTCAGTTGAAGCAACATATAGCGAATCTTGTCCCCATCCCCGCCTATCATTGTGGTTATTTTAAAGTAAGTCCCAGGTATTACATCATTTCAGTCTTAAATACTTGAGTAGGTATTTTTAAAATATAAGAATTCTTTTTTTTTTCTTTTGACATAACCACAGTACTTTTTATCACACTAAAGAGAGAGAAAGAGAGAGAGAGAGAAATGATCTCTTAATATCATCTAATATTTAGTATTCAGATTTTCCCAATTGTATTTTTTTTAAGAGTTGATTCATTCCAATTAGAGCTTAAACAAGGTCCACATATTGCATTTGGTTTTCTTAAGCTTTCTTCTAACACTTCTTAAGCTTTTCTTAAGTTTAGTTCACAGATACACTATTTTTTAATTTAGCAAATATTAACAATCACTTTAAACTGATTTTGACTGATAGTTGCTCTCACTTCAAACTTAGTTAAAATCCTTTGAATGTTTATTTAAAGCAGCATATATAAATTTGACATACAGCTTTGTTAAAAGACTTGTAGTATCTTAACAAATAAGGCCTTTTGTAGTTCTTCAATAAATCTCATCAATTTAGCAAATTAAACTAAAAAAAGATGACTTAAATTCTTTTAAGTAATTCTTATGCTGTCTCCAAACTTAAAGTTTCATCTTAAAATCATAAGGCTATATCAATTATTTCATTATATATTTTAAAGGATAACTTTTAAAAAGTAGGCCAAATTATCTCAAATTTTACAAACACTTTAAATATCCAAAATACAAAGTTTCTTTAAAACAAAACTACTGCTACAGGTCAGATCAGGAATCAGCAAACTAAGGCCTATGAGCCAAATTCATTCTGCCACCTGTTTTTTGTGAAATAAGAATTTTTTGAGTAATAGATTTTATTTTTTAGAGCAGTTTTAGGTTTAGGAGCAGTTTTTTTTTTTCAAAGAAAAATTGAGCAGGAAGTACAGAGTTCCCCTATACCCTCTCCCCGCCTCACACAGTTTCTCCTGTTATTAGCATTTTGCATTAGTGTGGCATATTTGTTATAGTTGATGAGCTAATGCTGATACATTATTATTATTGACGAAAGTCTATTGTTTACATTAGGGTTCACTCTTTGTGTTGCACATTCTATGGGTTTTGACAAATGTGTAATTACATGTATCCATCATTACTATATCATACAGAATAGGTTTTACTTCCCTAAAAATCCCCTGGGGTCTCCTTATTCATCCCTCCTTCCCTCTTCCACCCACCCAAACCCCTGACAACCACTGATCTTTTTAGTCTCCATAATTTTACCTTTTCCAGAACGTCATATAGTTGGAATCATGATTCGTACCATACAGTATGAATTTCAGATTGGCTTCTTTTACTTAGCAATGTGCATGTCAAGTCCTTCTACGTCCTTTCATGGCTTGATAGCTCATTCCTTTCGAATGCCAAATAATATCCAGTTTCCAGATATACCACAGTTTATCCATTCACCTCTCTTGGTTGCTTCCAAGTTTGGGCAATTACTAAGAAAGCTGCTATAAACATCCATATGCAGGTTTTTGTGTAGACATAAGTTTTTTACTCATTTGGGCAAATATCAAGGAATGAGATTGCTGAATCCTAAAAGCATGTTCAGTTTTGTAAGAAACTGCCAAAGTGTCTTCCAAAGTAGCTGTGCCATTTTGCATTCTCACCAGCAATGAATCAGAGTCCCTGCTACTCCACAGCCTTGCCAGCATTTGGAGTTGTCAGTGTTTTGGATTTTCTACAGGTGTGTGCAGGAGTATCTCACTGTTTTTTTTTTAATTTTCAGTTCCCTAATGATACATGATGTTGAGCATCTTTTTATATGCTTAACTGCCATCTGTATAACTTCACTGGTGCGGTGTTTGTTTAGGTCTTTTGCCTGTGTTTTAACTGGGTTGTTTGTTTTCATATTGTTTAAAGAGTTCTTTGTATATTTTGGATAACATTCCTTTATCAGTTAAGTATTTTGAAAAGTTTTTTCTCAGTCTGTGGCTTGTCTTTTCACTCTCTTAAAAGAATGGCTTTTACATTTTTAAATGATTGAAACAAATCAAAAGCAGAATATTTCATGCCATGGAAAAATTACATAAAATTCAATTTTACTGTCCATAAATAAAGTTGTATTGGGACACAGCCATGCTCATTCATTTATTTATAACTGGTTCTGAACTACCACAGCAGAATTAAGTCGTTGTGACAGACTGCATATGATGATCTCATTCCTTTGTACTATTGCCCAGAGCACTACAAATCACAGTGACACAGTTATAACTTGATAGTTTTTTATCTGTGTATCACCATACAGTGACATCTTACTTTATTGCTTTATTACTAGTGTGTCTTTGTCCATCCCTGCTGCTATAACAAACTATCTGAGATTGGGTAATTTATAAAGAACATAAATTTCTCTCTCACAGTTCTGGAGGCTTGGAAGTCCAAGATCAAGATATCAGCAGATTTAGTGTCTGATGAGGCTGCTCTCTGCTTTCAGATGGTGTTTTGCTGCTGTGTCCTCACATGATGGAAAGTAGATGGGCAAAAGGGCCTAGCTAGTTTCATTAAGCCCTTTTATAAGGTGATAATCCCATTAATGAAGGCAAAGCCTTCATACCCTAATCACCTCCTAAAGACCCCACCTCTTAATACTGTTGCATTGGGGATTCAGTTTCAACATGAATTTTGGAGGGGACACAAACATTCAAACCATAGCACAGTTCACATTCACCATGTTAAAACAAGTGGGCTTTGTGTGTTGCACTTTTAAGGCCCAGTGGAGAAGAGGTTTTGTTAATCAACTGGATGTCAAACCATTGTGTTTATCATGCCATGACACTATAGCTGTGCTCAAAGAATACTGTAAACATGAACATAACCAGACTAAGCACTCATCACATTATTCTCAGTGCACAGGAAAGCAATGATCAGAAAAAGCAGAAAATTTAAAACAGTATCTCATTACTGCAGAATTTCTTCACAAAAATGAAAATGAGACTGCAACCAAAGTAAGGTTCCAAGTGGCTCATTTGTTAGCCAAGCAAGGAAAGCCATTTACTGATAGTGAGTTAATTCAATCATGTTTGACTGTAGCAGCTGAGGAAGTGTGTCCACAGAATATAAACTTGTTTAAAACTATTAGTCTTTTTGCAGAAAGAGTGGCTCAAGGAGTTAAGGACATAGAGAGTAGCATCAATGATTAATTTAAAAAACAAGGCAAGGCCAAGTGCTGTGGCTCATGCCTGTAATTCTAGCACTTTGGGAGGCCTAGGTGGGAGAATACTTGAGGCTAGGAGTCTGAGACCAGACCGAGCAACATAACAAGACCCCATCTCTACAAAAAATGGAAAAAATTAGCCCAGTGTGGTGTCACATGCCTATAGTCCCAGCTACTCAGGAGGCTGAGGCAGGAGGATCACTTGAGCCCAGGAGTTTGAGGCTGCAGTGAGCTATGATGACACCATTGTACTTTAGCCTGGGCAACAGAGCAAGACCCTGTCTTAAAAAAAAAATGGCAAATGATTTTGAATGGTTCTGCTTTGCTCTTAAATGAGTTGACAAGTGTTCTGATACTGTTCAGTTGTTTATTCAAGAAGTCAATGCTGAGTCTGAAGTGATTAAAGAATCAGCCTCTGTGAATGATCTGCATGAAATAACTATTTTCTAAAAGTTGAGAAAATACTCATTTAGCACAACCTGAAGTGGAATCTACTGAGAAGTGTCACAGCTGATGGTACTATAAATATGTATTGAACAGAAAAAGACATAGGTGGACAAATTTACAGTAAGTTATTTAAAGCTTATGGTTGGTTATTCATTACATTATTCATCAAATAGTACTTTGCAGAAAATATTTGGATCTATCATGTGTTATCGAACCAATATATCACAATGAACTTCATTAGCTCTCATAGACTTGACCATCACTGGTGCTGAGAATTTTTGTCAGAAATAGACACTGAATATCCCACAACTTGCCCTACCACTCAGCAATTCAATGGTTTAGAAGTGGCAACATTTTCTTGTGATTTACTTTAGCTCAGAGCCAAGATAAAAATTTTGCTGAATAAGAACTACCTTAGGCCGGGCGCGGTGGCTCAAGCCTGTAATCCTAGCTCTCTGGGAGGCCGAGGTGGGCGGATCGTTTGAGCTCAGGAGTTCGAGACCAGCCTGAGCAAGAGCGAGACCCCATCTCTACTATAAATAGAAAGAAATTAATTGGCCAACTAATATATATAGGAAAAAAAAAAAATTAGCCGGGCATGGTGGCACATGCCTGTAGTCCCAGCTACTTGGGAGGCTGAGGCAGCAGGATTGCTTGAGCCCAGGAGTTTGAGGTTGCTGTGAGCTAGGCTGACGCCACGGCACTCACTCTAGCCTGGGCAATAAAGTGAGACTCTGTCTCAAAAAAAAAAAAAAAGAACTACCTTAAACCAAACACTGAATGGCTTTGGAAATTATCTTTTGGGGCAGACCTAATAATATTTTGTATAATAATATTTTGTAATGAATCCAACCTAAAATTACAAGGCAAGACAGCACATCTATGCAAAGCTTATATTGCAGTAAAGTCATTTCAACGACTAATGTGATTTTAATTATACATAACGTCAAGCTGCTTTATATACTTCCCGTGCTGTCAAAAGTCAAAACAAGAAGCAAGACCTTCATTCCCACACAAATTGGCAACAGATATATCCAAATTCCAGCAGCGGTTTTGGACCTCAAAGCAAAGGCAATTTCCAAATTTCAAAATCCACATAAATGTGCAATTGAAGAGTTTCTATCTAACCTTGAGCTGGAAATGATTAATCTGAAATGTTATGATATTGGCTAAAAGGCAAATATCAGGAGAAAAATCTAACAGAAATATATAAATGCCTTCCAAGCAATGAATACGTTCAATTAAATTCATATGCTCATAGGTTGTTATCATTATTTGGTAGTACATATCTGAATACAAAGACATTTTCAAAGATGAAATGCTTAAAATCTCATTATGATCAACATTAACAACTGAACACATGTAATAGATTTTGTAGGAAACACTAACTTGGAACCCCAACAAAGCAAGATGGTATCCTCCCACAAAAAGAATTCCCTTTTCATTAGTAGACCTGGATTCTAAGAAATTATACTCAATTATTATTATGAGTTTTGTCAATGAAGAATTTGTGGAAAATTTTTCTACCTGATTATGTAAATATATACAAAACAGCCTTGATTTTGTCTCTTGGCCCACAAAGCCTAAAATATTTACTATCTGACTTTGTATAGACAATTTGCTGACCTCTGGGTTAGATTATCTTAAACATTCCTACATTTAATTCTAAACCTTCCTGGACTTAAAATATGCTTTTCCCAGTAAGGAAACAATTAGGTCATCACAAACAAAATGGAGGTTACCAAATCATTTAATTTGGAGATTGTCTTCTCAGCTTGCTAAGCCTTGCTAAGTCTTTTCATGACCAGGGAGGCTTCTGGCCAGGTGATATAACCAGGCAGACTGTTTTCTCAATTGGATCTAGAAATGTTTGGATTCTAAGCAATCTACATGATTTCTCCTGTTAACTCCTAAGGCCTTTGAACTTGATGAAATCCTGCTTTTTTTCCATATACTTTCTCTTTTAGACTACACACTTCTGAATATTGAAATGATTTCAGATTAAGTTTTGATTATCATTCATGGTTCCGCCAGATGTGTGGCCACCATCTCTAAGTCTGTCTCACTTTCATGAACCTTCTCACACCCTCCCCATGTTGAGGAAAGACCCGGTTCCCCTGAAGCTGCACTAACACAGCAGCCAATGGCCACATGTTGCCACTGAGCGTGTGAAATGTGCCTCGTCCTCCCAGAGAGGCTCAGAGAGCTTGAGGGGTCTGTTTGACTCACCCGGGTAGCTATCACAGGACTGGAATTTAAGGCTACATCTCTTCAGTCTAAATGCAGCACTGTGCCACTCGACTCTAGTACCCAGGGTCCCTGAGCTTAGCCTTGTGGGGTGTTCACATGTGCTCAGGATCTGGGGATCCTGGGTGGTGAGGAAGGTATACTACAACTGGCTCAGGAGGGCTCTGATTGTTACATATTCAGGAACTGTGTCAGCCCGTTGTTAAATAGGTCACTTGAGATCAACCCTGGTGGGTGTATTTATACTACAGAAATCAGCAGATTTTACAAATCAGGGCCATTCCTCTCACTGCCCCTATAACCAGGAGGGAGAACCACCCAGAGTCCCAGAGCTGCAACTGAGTTTGGAAACACTGGTTGCATTTAGTCATGGAACTTCAGAGTCCCAAAGGATGTGTGAGATCATGTCTGAGCCCATGTCTGAGACCATGTAATCCATCTCCATATTTCACATAAGGAGGAGCTGAGGAGAGCTTCCCGAGTGGGGAGACAGCTGGGCACACAACTGTTGCCAGACCCTGAGCCTCCCGTCCCCTGCCTCAGGACTCTGTCCTCTGCACCTCTGTTCTCTGTAGCAGTGAGTGACAAATAGATGCCCAGAGGGGGGCAAAGTCTCATTCCAGTTCCCCAAATCCCAAATCCTGCCATTAAGATAGAGAGATGTGAGTGACCCTTACTCATGAATGAACCCAATATCACAAGTCTAAAAGTCTAGTGGCCCGGCCCAGGCACTGTTCTCATTTTCTACAGCGAAGCCTCTGGGGTCTACTCTTCCATGCTCTCTCCAGGGACCTCACCTTGGCTAGATGAGCTGCCAGCTTGTCCCTGACATCCTTGGTCACCTTCAGCCCGTTCTTGAATGCCGTGTCCACCACATCACACTGCTTGCGCAGGTCATTGGCTGTCTGGGACAGGATTCGGTCCACCAGGGACTTCAGCATCAGGGAGTTGTTCCGCTGCTTGTCAGCCTTCTCCACATTGGCGTTGGAGAAGTCCAACCACTCTTGCAGACTCACAGAGCTGAAACAGACCCCGAGTGTTCATCCACGGCATTTTGGGGCTAAGGAAGGGGGCGTGTGGAGGGAGACAAGCTCCTGGAAATGCAATGGAAGCTAGCTAGGCCTCCCTCCCCCATCAGAAGCACCTAGAATGCTTCCCCATCTCCAGGTAGAGTGAACAGTGGTCTGTCAATGGCAATATTAATAGCTGTCACTTTGGGTAACCTCCCTGCTCTGTGCCAGGCACTGGGCTGGCACCGTTACAGACATTATCTCATTTAATCCTCATGACAAGGAAAACTGAGCTCAGAAAAACAAAGTAACTTGGTCTAGATTACAGAGCTAAGGACAATTTAAGCATCCAAATAAATAATAACAACAGATTATAACATACACCATGAGTCCATACAGATATAAATAAATAAATGAATAAATCACTAGCTTGAAGAAGAACTGCTTTACATAAAAACGTCGATGAACCTCAAAATAATGTTAATTATAAGAAACTGAAAACACACATAAAACATACAGTGTATGATGCTATTTAATAAAAAGCAGGCAAAACAAACCTATTAGAAGTCAGGAAAGTGGTTACCTTCAGGATAGAGAGTGGGAGTATTGATACTGATCAGAAGGGGACAGGATGGGGACTTCTGTGGGGTGGTGGTGATCTTTCCTTTCTTGGCCTGTTTGGTGGTGACATGAGGATTTGGTTCACTTTGTGATTAGAGGCAGCCTCTGGGATGGCCACAGTGATCCCTGCCTCCTGGTCCTCACGCCTTTGTGTAATCCCCTCACCTTGAGTAAACTTGGGTGAACTTACTGGCTCACTTCTCACAAACAGAAGAATGAGATGGCACTTCCGGGATTAAGGTATAAGAAAGACTGTGACTTCTGTCTTGGGTTCTCCCTTCCTCTTTCCCTCTTTCCCTCTCCCTCTCTCTCTCTCTCTCTCTCTTTCATTTTTTCTAGGATCACTTGCTATGGGAGAAGCCAGCTGCTCTGTCACGAGACTGGCCCATGGGGAGACTCACGTGGCAAGGAACCGAGGCCCACCATCACCCACAAGTCAGCCTAGAAGTGGACCCCACCCCAGTCGAGCCTTCACGTGGACGGCAATCCCAGCCGCTGGCTCGACAACAACCTTGGGAGACACCGAGCCAGAGACACCTGGCTAAGCAGCACCTGGTCCCCAACCTACAGAAACTGTGAGATAATAAGTGTTTATTGGTTTAAGTCGCTAAGTTTGGGGGTCATTTGTTATACAGCAAACGACAACTAACAAAGCTAATTCTTGAATTGTATGCCTATTATTTGTACACTTTTCTATATGTATGTTTTATTTCAAAAATAAGAAAAGAGTTAGGTTGTGATAGAATGCTAATTGGAAAATGCAGGTCAGATGTTACAGAAAAAGTACATAGTATATAATCCCATTGTTGTAAACTAAACAGAGTCGACTTGTGTGTGTGAGTTATATACATGCGTTTGTATAAACATACAGGTAACGCTGGTTATATCTCAGGGGGTATAAAAATGGAAAGGGGGGAAATTATTAACTTGCCCCTTATACACTTTTAGATCCCTTTACTTGTTAAAAACATGAACAAATAAAAGAATAAATGTTCAAAGGTTTTATATCAGACTTTCTTAAAGTGGGGCCTAACCTGGAGGACCCTGGAGCTGCCAGGCCCTGTGTCAGGGTGGTCAGACTCAGCACCTGCCTCTGCCCCCAGGCTGTCCCTGCCCAGCTCCCAGCGGCTGCAAGGACGAGGTTCCTTACTTAGGTCCTGCCTGTCTGAGAATCACCACAACATCACTAGCAGGGAGGAGGACTATAAGGCCCACTCACTTTGGTTCGATTCTCAAAACGTTCTCTGCATATCGGATGTTTGGGGAGTTGTTGTTGAGTGAGAAGCAGATATCATCGATAGTCAGGGCCACAAACTTATCCTTCAAATCCTTTTCAAGATTGTACTTGGCAGAGCGGTTCAGCCTAAAGGGAGAAAGGTAAACTGAGTTTCTCCCTCCGGAATGCCCAGGTGGCACCTATGGGTTCTTGGGAGACTCTGAAAACAGAGCTGAAGCTATTCTGGTACAGGATGGTGGCACTTTGTCCCTCCCTCCCCCGTTTCCCATCACCCCTCCCCCCACACACACACATACATACCCCATTTGATGCTTGGTGACAAGTCAGCATAACCAAACCTAGACTTCGAGATCCTCCCACCCCTTGCACTGTGACATGTCCCAGTGTCACCACTGTGGCATGCTGTATGTGAGGGGTCAGCCCTGGCAGCAGTGGGCTCCCACCTCCTCCAGTTTATAATCAGGGTGAAATCCAGCCCCAGCCCCAGCCTCAACTGGAGGGCCACTGCCATGTCTGAGGACTGTGGCCCATTCTCAGCCTGAGTGTTGGGGCCACAGAGTGTCTGTGAGAGTGTTAAACCCCAGTCTTTCTGTGCCCTTGAGCCTGGACTTTGCTGCCTCTGCTCAGAATCCCAGCAGAGAACTGGAGGGCAGGCCGAGCACCACACCTGATCTGCTCATCGGCCTCCTCCAAGGTGCGGGTCAGCAGCGCCATCACGCCCTGGATGATCTCCGCCTCCTTCGTCAGCTCCTGATCCACTTCGTCGTACACCAGGTCGATCCCGACACGCTTCTCCCTGGCCGGGGAAAGGCAGCAGGTCAGCCGACACACGCAGGAAGGTCACTCGGGTTTGGCTAATGTCTGGACATTGAAACTGCCTGGGAAACTGATTCTAGTATCTCCCGATCTGTCTGATGACGCGGTGGGTGACGGATATTGGTTGGTGTCTATGTGACTTCAAAATACCCAAACATAACGAAGAAAAACAGATTGGTGACTCATCACCCAGTCTGAAAAATGCCAAATGACATTTTTCTCCTTATTTGACCATTAGTTCTGAAGTCTATTTCTTTTCACTTATTCACTGGAAACACTGTCTTTCGACTTAGAATTTCAAAGACATATGGGTTCTTCCTTGATCCTAGTCCTACTTTTAGACAAGGAATTGAACCCCTGGAAAGATATTTTATTATAATAATAATAGCTAGTAATAATAATGACACCAATATTATTATATATTATCTCCACCCCTGAGCACTTACTCTGTGACAGGCACTGTGCTGGGCTTTTTATATAAATATTCTTACTTAACCCTTTTAATACAAATAAGGAAATTGAGAGACTAAGTAACTTACCCAGTGACATAGAACTGGGTACTACATTTGCTTTTAACCACGATACTATACGACTTCCAAAATGGACCCCACTGCCTGATACGTTGTTCTTTCCTACCCTGCATGCCAGTGCTTGGGAGGAAGGCTCTCCCACTCACTAGCTGTGTGGACTTGGGCATGTTATATAACTTATCTGTGCCTTGATTTCTGTTTTTATGAAATAGGAATAATTATTAATACTTCATAGGATTGTGGCAAGGTACAAATGAGATATACAAGCATACAGTACAGTAGCTGGCACATAGTACATGCTCAATAAATTTAGCAACCTCTACGTTATAATCATCTGTAGGCTTAGACCTGAGCCCACTGGGTGTTGGCCTCCTTGACCAGCTGCTAACGCCCCTTTGTCTCACACCCCTAAAGCTGGCCGGGGAGACTGTTGGTTACCACAGAGGGTCTTGGCTAAGCTTATGACGGGAATAAGGCTTTCCAGGAATACAGAGGCATGGTGCGTTTGGGAAACTTCCAGCAGCTCAGCACACCTAAGCACCTCCCACTACTGGGGATGAGATATGGACCTGGAGAGGTCATGGGTGTCCCATCACGAAGAACCCTGTTTGCTAAGCTAAGAAGCTTGAACTTTATCTTGAAGCTGTTGGGTTGTAATTAAAGGATTTAAGCATGGAGAATCTGAAAAAAATCTGTATTTGGAAAAGTTCATTCAACAGCCAGTGTGGAAGGCGCACTGGGTTGGAGGAGGCTATGCTGGCAGCAAGGAGACCTGTTAGGGTGCTGCAGCTAGGGCTGCAATACGGAACAGGTCTGGAAACTAGCATCACCCCAGAGTAGAGAGGGTCATCCTACTCATTGGATTTATAGGAGGGAAATAATAACAAAAAGGTATGTTCATATGGTGCTGTCTGCACTGAAAAGTGCTTCTGTCTATCAGAGCAGAATTATTATCCACAGGACCTTCCTGGCAACACCTGATTTTTTTTTTAGCTGACTACCTGGCTGCCCAAAATAAAGACAACTATTTCTCAGCTTCTACTGGTGTGGCATGTGATTAAGTTCTGGTCAGTGGGATACAAGCAGAAAGGGTGAATGCCAAGCCCCACTTACTACTACTTGCTGGAATGTAGACATAAGGGCTGGAGCTCCAATCATCTTAAATCACGAGGTAACCTTGGGAGTGACAGCCATATGCAGTGGAGCGACAAGATAGAAAAAGCCCAGAACCCTAAAACTGTGGCCCACGATTCCAACCCTAAATGGACTATCTCTAGACTCCCTCAGTGTGAGAGAGAAAAAAAACTACATTAAGTTTAATGTTATTTTGCGGGTTTCTGATATGCGCAGCAAAACCTAGTCCTAACGTTAGTCTTTATGTTGAGTCAGTCAAGGGCAGAGTTTGGACATGAACCAAGTCCGGTGCTCCTTCTGCTGCCCAGCACCCTGGGCATGCCGGGATAACGTCAGGCTCTGAAAGAACATGGCTCGTTTGCCACGTTCTAACCTACCATCTCACATAGCCAGCTTTTCCTACCCGGCAGCATCTCATTTCTCGCAACAGGGGATTCATCCGGGGAACCCTCCCTCCTACCTGTACGCCAGGCACCTCTCGGTGATGTGCAAGGGATCTTTAAAGCTCTCCAGGGCCTTTTCCAATCTGGTCTTATATGTGAGTAGATCCTCGGTCTCATACACAAGCTGCTCAAGTTTGTCATCTAACTCCTTCTTCCAGAACTTGACTTCCTCAAGTCTCTGTTCTGAAGCACACAGACAAATTATGCCAGAATTAATCTACTCCCAATGTAGCCTGCTTTTGATTAGAAACTTGAGGACTGGTGTAAAACTATGGGAGACATGTTCTGTTCTTCTCAGAGCTGTGCTACTTGGGGCATCTTTTCATCTTTTTAAATGTTTATTAACAAGAAGGAAGGAAAGAAGATATATTTCTTCTTACATTCAACATCAAATTCATCATTCTACACTCACTGATTCTAATTCTTCGATGCCCAGCTGTTTTTAATAACTTTTTTTTTTTTTTTTTTTTGAGACAGAGTCTCACTTTGTTGCCCAGGCTAGAGTGAGTGCTGTGGCGTCAGCCTAGCTCACAGCAACCTCAAACTCCTGGGCTCAAGCAATCCTGCTGCCTCAGCCTCTCAAGTAGCTGGGACTATAGGCATGTGCCACCATGCCCGGCTAATTTTTTCTATATATATTAGTTGGACAGTTAATTTCCTTCTATTTATAGTAGAGATGGGGTCTCGCTTTTGCTCAGGCTGGTCTTGAACTCCTGAGCTCAAATGATCCGCCCACCTCGGCCTCCCAGAGAGCTAGGATTACAGGCGTGAGCCACCGCGCCCGGCCAATAACTTTTAATTTTATTAAAGATATAGATGTATGTTGTTTGAAATGTCAAATAAATTATAAAGTATTACAATTCTCTGACCCATTCTTACCCACCCCCACCTTCTGGGTGCAACCACCTTAAACACTTGTATTACATCTTATGGCATTTGGTTATGCCACTATTTATTCATTATCAGTTTTGATATTATCTATGGTATTTCCGATGATGAAAGATAATGATTTGTTCTTAACCAACTCACATAACATACTCTGTTCCTTCCATCTCCCAATATAGTTATATCACCATTTTGTTAGTAATAAATAAACCTATTGTTTATTTATATTTTATGAATATGTAAATGTTATTTACACCTGAGCCATCTAGTACACTGTGATAAATTTCTTACACAATTTTCTGTCTTTTAGAGGGGTTAATAATTGCATTTCTGTTTCACTTTCTTTTTTTAATAATCATTAAAGAAAATTTATTAAACATTACAAGTAGAAGACAGCTGATTACAGTAGGAAAAGTATATAATACATAATGAATTCAGAATGAGTTGTTCAGCATTTGAATCTTAAAGTCATAATGTACTGGTTGTATAACTGTCGGTTTCCTCTTCTGTAAAATGGCTCATTTATTTATTCAGTCATTCATTTAAAGTCAATTTTATTGTGTATACTTGAGGTTCACAACATGTTATAGGAGAGAAAAATGGTTACTATCATGATTACTTCACTTTCTCTACATTACTGATTTTGCCTCCAACTTTATGACACAACTATGTATATCCGCTCAATACATTCCAACGCACTGAGTAATCTATCGATTTTGTTTCTCTCCTAGAGCAACTCTGTCCTCCTGCCCCAGTCTGGATGGGCTGCTCCCTAGTTTGCTGCATGGCTGTCATCGCATGACTGTGCTTCCAGACATCCCCTCTACCCTTCTCACAGGTTGCAGCCCTACTTCCTGGATTGCATTTCTTCCTCTTCCTTGATTTACTTCTTCAATGTGCTCGAGCACATCCTTCAGGAACTTCCTAAGAAATGGATGCATATGCAGTAAAATTTTGGAAACTTTCAAGACTGAAAATGCCTTTATTCTACCCTCACCATTTGCTTATATTTGACTGTGTACTGAGTTATAGGTTGTAAATCTTTCTCATTTAGAATTTTGATGGCATTATTCCATTTCTTTTTACTTTCCAGAGTTTCTATTGAGAAGTTTAATACCATTCTGATTCCTGATTCCTTGTGTGTGACCTGTTTTTCCCGCTCTGAAAACTATTAGCAATTTCCCTATTATCCCAGTGTTCTGAATTTTAACACTGGTGTCAACCTTATTTAATGATTGTACCAGACACTAGATATGCACTTTTAGTCTGAAAACTTAGGTCCTTTGGTTCTAGGAAATTTTCTTGTATTCTTTCACAGATGATTTCTACATTTTCTCTGCACTTTTTCTGGAACTCTTATTAGTTACTGAGCCTCTCTGATTGATCTTCTAATTTTCTTATTTTTTCTCTTCTGTTATCTATTTCTTTGTCTTTTCTTCTTCTTCTTCTTTCTAGAGATTCTTCAACTTTCTCTTTCAACACTTCTTTTGATTTTTAAGATTTTTCTGCACTTATATTTTTAATTTCCAAGGACTCCTGTTTTCCAAATGTTTTCTTTTTAAGGACTCCTCTGCTTGTTCCATGGATGCAATATCTTCTCTAAATTCTCTGATAGTGCACTTTTTCTTTTGCTCTATGCACTATTTCCTGAGTTTGTGTGTTTATTTTTCTGTTTTGGTGTCTGCCATGTTACAGACTTGCCCCAAACATTTGGTGATCCTCGTCTAATTTAAGAATAAGATGTTAAAATGCTACCTGGGAGCTCCATCTGCAGGGACAGTGCTTGTCAGCCACGGGCGTCATTGTACAGAGTGATCAGGCAGGGCCCAGGCAACTCACCGGAGAATCCCCAAATGTTAATATCTATAGATCTTTCCTTTCGGACCAGTTAATTTCTCCATGGAGAAATCTTCTAATCTTCTGTCTGAGGGTAGAAGCCTGCCTACTAGTGTCCTGGGAAGGAACCAACTGGAAGAATTACTATTCATTAAGTAGATTGTCATTGAATCCTTTAACCTTTAACCTTCTGCTCAGATGAGGGAGAGCTAGAATGGAAAGGGATTTCTTTATAAAGACTTTCAACCAATCATGTTTCTGGTTCTATCCTTAACCTCCAGCTTTAGAAGTAACTGGATGCATACCATTTTGAACACTGCAAGGTTTCTGCAGAATGCATCAGCTAGCTTCTTGCTGTTTTCTACCCATCTTGACTTTCTGCAATCCCTAGTATGTTACCACTTGTTCTTTTGCTTGCTAAAATCTTGTTTTCATCATTTGTTTACTGTTGCTTCTTCCCAAACTCTCTCTCTCTCTCTCTCTCTCTCTCTCTCACTCTCTCTCCCCCTGTCACCCCATCCTTGAGGCACAGCTTTCATTAATCCCTTACTGCTATTTCGTTGGAATTCTAAAAAGGAGAGAAAACAAATGCATGTGTTTGATCCCCCATGGAAACTGAAGCCTCCCCACTCACACTTTGTAAATGACTTCCACCCCCACCTTGTATCCTCCACTATCCTACTGGACCTGTTAATGTCAAAAGTCACCACTAATCCCGAAGTCACCAGTCCAAATTCATTTTTGTTCAGCTCTCAGCCTCCTTGACATTTAGACAACCATTGGTACAACAGAAAACATCCTCCCCCATAAAACCCTTATCTTTGTATTTCATGACCTGGGTCTCATCTTTTTTGTTCTTCTACCTGAACTTTTATTCCCCAGCTCTTCTCTTGATCCTCTTCAGCCTATGCACTCTTTTCTTCTCTTCCAGTACATTCCTTGGGTAATCTAATCTATACATATGGCTCCTATTACATCTTTATGTGTTGACTCCCAGCTTTCTAGCTCGACCTCTTAAATTCTAACTGGCTACCTACTGAACTGAGCCTTCCAAATTCAAGGTCTTCCTCGGGCTTGGTCCAGACCCATCTCTCATCTTCAGCTCCGTCGTGCTTTTTCCCCTCATGAACTCTACACATCAACTTGGATCTCTACTCAATCCCCCTAAATGTCACATTCATCCTGCCTTTATTATTTTGTCCAAGCTACTTTCTTGGCTTCTGCTGTCAAAATTTATTTATAAATCCAGCATACTTATTATTGAGCCTCTCTTCTCTCCATCTTTATGGCCAATGTCTTAGTCCAGGCTAACAACTTGCAATAATTTTAGTTACCTGTCTTTTTACTTATGTTTTGTCTCTCTTGATACTAGAATGTGTCTGTCTTCTTCAACTTTACACTCCTAAGCATCTAGCATAGTGTTGGACCAATTGGATGGATGGATGGATGGATGGATGGATAGATGAATGAAACCTAGTCCCAATAAACAGGATAAGGAACTACAGAAGCAGAAGCAAGTTTTGAGGGAAAGCAAGGAGTTTATCTTGGGATATATTTATTTTGAAGTACCTGAAGGAATCTAGGTGGAAATTCATAGCAAGTACTTCTCTTTTTCCATTAAAAGTTCTCATGAGAAGTTAGAGCTGAAGATTTCTACTTGCAAAACAATAGCACAAAGAGGACAGTGATAAAATTTCTAATGAGGTCATCAAGAGAGAAAGTATAGAAGGAAGAGAAGAAAAAGCCAAGGGGGCCAAGAACAAAACACCAGGGAACACCAAAAAGGGCTGAATGGGAAAAAGAAGCATCAACACGGAGAAGGGGAGGAAATAGCCAGAGAGAAAGGAAGCGAACCAGGAGGAACTTAGGCCATAGAATTCCAAAAGCATCCAATATTGTAGAGAAGGTCAAGTTGGATGAAGGCTAAGTGGATTGGGAAGTTGGGAAGTCATTGGATAAGACCAGTTTTAAGCGATTTGCCCCTCCTCCAGTCTGGCAGTGTTTTATTGGTGCCACTCATGGGATGGATCACACCACACCCCAGGTACCTGTGTACCTGACTCGTCTCTACTTTCAGATGGCAGGTTTCCCAAGGGCAGGCACCCGTCTGATATGTCTATATCATCAGCACTAGCACAAGAACTTGCTGCAAGTTATGTTTAACTTTTTATCGAAATATCATAAACCTACAGACAAGTGCACATATCATAAAATTCAGTGAGTTTTCATAGTGAACACACCCATGTAACCAATAGCCAACTCAAGAAGTCGAACATTCCCAGCATCCTAGAAGGTCTCTCATGACCCATTCCAGTTCCTCTCCTTCCACACATCAATGCTGACTTCTTACATTATAGATGAAGTTTTCCTTTTTTCTGTTTCACTTTATATAAATGAAATAAAATGGCATATAGTCACTCAGCATCTTAGTAAGTTTGTAAGATTCATCTGTAGAGTTGCATGTAGCTATAGATCAGTCATTCTCTTTGCTGTATAATACGACACTATTTATCCATTTTACTGTTGATGTGGGTGGTTTCTAATTTGGGGCTATTACCAATGGTATTCCTTTGGACATTGCACCATGTGTCTTTGGTAAACATATATATGAATTCCTTCTGGGTGTATACCTAAAAGTGGAATACCTAGGTAAAAGGCTATGCATATCTTCAACTATACTAAACACTGCCAAAACTTTTCAAAGTGCTTGTACCAATTTATACTTCCACCAGCAGGGTATGAGAGTTCCAGTTGCTCTCTCAACTCTTAGTATTTTTTTTTTCTGTGTTTTCCCCCTTACTTCTTGTTCTCCTCCTTCTTTTTCATTTTAGCCATTCTAGTGGGTAATGGCATCTCAACTCTGATTTTAATTTTTATGTCCCTGATGACTAATGAAATTAGAACATCTTCATATGTTCATCGACTATCTGAATTTCTTCTCTTATAAGGTGTCTGTCAATTTTTTTATTGGGTTATCTGACTTTTTCTTTTTTATTCTTAAAATTTCTTTATATATTCTGGATATGAATCCTTTGTCAGATATATATATAGTGAATATTTTCTCCCACTCTGTGGATTGCTTTTTCAGCCTTTTAATGGGGTCTTTCTGATAGACAAAAGTTCTTCATTTTAATATAGTCCAACTTATTATTTTTTTCTTTTATGCTTTGTTCTTTTGGGTCCTGCTTAAAAATAAGAAATCTTTGCCTTCTCCAAGTCATAAAAATCTTCTTCTCTAAGAGCTGTACTGTTTTACATTTCCCCTTTAGATGTGCACTCCACCTAAATCTGATTTTATGTATGATATGAGATAGGGTTTGGATATAATTTTTTCCATAGGAATGTCCAATTAGCCAATTTATCAGAAAGGCTATCCTTTTCCCATTACATTGCAGTATTGCTCTTGTCATAAATCAGACAAATGTATATGTATGGGTTCGCTTCTAGACCCCATTATGTTCCGTTGGTCAATTTGTCTTCCTCACTTAACTTAGCTGACTTAATTACCATAGCTTTAGCATAGGTCTTAGAATCTCTAAGATTCTGTGAAAGTCTGTGAAAATCTTCCAGCTGTGTTCTTCAAGAGACTCATGCATAGTCTTGTACCTTTGCATTTCCATATGAATTTTAGAAGCAGTTTGCCAATTTCCCCAAAAAACATGCTAGGAGTTTCATTAGCATTGTATTGAACTATACATTAACTGGGGGGGAATTGACATTTTTTTTCCTCCATTAACTAATATATCCTTGTATTTATGTAGAACTTTTTTAACTTCTTGCAATAACAGTTTGTAGTTTTCAGTGTAGAAATCTTGCACATCTTTTGTTAGATTTCTACCTAGGTATTTAATGTTTTTAATGTCATTATACATGGCTAATTTTTAAAATGATTCAATAAATCAATGAAGGTGCAGACCTTGAAAATGTTTTCCCCATGCCTACTGAAATACAAGTGTTGTGAAAAGTGAATGGTGCATCCTCATTTTTAATATCTACCTATTTGCACCATTATTTAGAACAGGCCTATGAATAGGCTGGTAAGGATCAACCATCAGGAGAGCCTAACATCTAACATCTCTGGCCTGAATGAAGCTCTGGTTTATTGGTGGTCAAAATACTAGCAGACCAGATTTTATCCCTTGATGTGTTTATTCAGCTGGCCCAGTTTATTTTAAAAGTGGATAAATTCCAGCTTTCCAGATTTTCTTGAAAAAAATCAGACAATCAGGCAACACTGGGCCCATATTTTCTCTTGGAAAAAATGGGTTGAAATTGAGTAGCAGCTGCCTCCTTTGATGGGGCACATGTTCTCCAGGTCTCCAAAGCTCCCATCACTCTCTATTGTCTTGTATCTAAGCCCGATGTTACCTCCTTGGCCCTGATAGACAGTTGAGCTTGTGGCTTCTGCTTTATCACTGTTTGGTGTTTGAGAGATGTTGTTTGTTTGGTTTAGTTTATGTTTATTTTTCTTTTTGCTTATTTAAGGGCACCACCTTTTAAATGCTGTTTTTAAGTATGGGGTTGTCAAGAGAATAATAACTCTTCCTTTAAGACCCAGCTCAAATGTTCCTCTCTAGGAAAACTTTCCCAATTCTCCTGTGCCTACCCCACCCCTGCCTTTGTTTCTCTTACCCCAGCACCTATCTGCGTATGCAGTTGTCCCTTGGTATTTTGCAGGGGATTAGTTCCAGGGTCCCCTGTGTATCAAAATCTGCAAATGCTCAAGTCCCTTATATAAAATGGCTTAATATTTGCATATAATCTATACTTATCCTCCTGTATACTTTAAATCATCTCTAGATTACTTATAATACCTAATACAATATAAATGTTACATAAATAATTGTCATACTGTATTTTTTACTTGTATTATTTTGCAGGGGTTTC
Source organism: Mirza zaza (assembly GCA_008750895.1). Taxonomy (NCBI): domain Eukaryota; kingdom Metazoa; phylum Chordata; class Mammalia; order Primates; family Cheirogaleidae; genus Mirza; species Mirza zaza. The sequence continues at coordinate 39,700 of VSMD01026549.1, forward strand.
CCCCAAATATTTTCAATCTGTGGTTGGTCAAATCTGTGGATATGTAGGGACCGACTGTATTCTGATTATTAATTTTTGTACCTATTTCCTCTTTAAGCCAGAAGCCCCTATAATGCAGAGACTCTGATCGTTCCCTGGAATATTCCCAGTGCATAGTCCATAAATGCTCTTAGATGCTCAATAAATGTGTATCAAATCAAAGAATTAATGAATAATGGATGGCTGAAAATCAGACTGGGTTACTGTGTGTCTATCTTGGCAGTGAACTTAAACATAGAACCTGGAGAATACACATGGATTTTCCCTAATATTTTGAGAATAATACATTGTCACGCCTGAACATGACACTATAGCTAAACCTCAGCAGCCTCATCCAAACATGCTCACAAACATTCCAAGCACGTTGCCTTACCTAGTTTCTTGTTCACATCACTTTGAGATTTTCTTGTGGTCTTTTCAATTTCATCCACAAGCCTCTGGCTTTCTGCCACCAGGCGTTCAGATCGGGACCTCTGGGCATCTGCTCTGTGGTACTGGCTCTTGTTAGCAATCTGCCATTCCGTGGGCAGGAACTTGGGTGAAGACTGTAGTAGTTTAGCCATTTGAGGTTTCCAAAGTCCTGATCAAACGCAGACTTTTTTTTAGATTATGTGAAAGCAGTTGGTCCTTTTTTCATGTCAATTTTTATTAATGTGACATACATACCAAAAAGCGTATAAATCATAATCTGTACACAAAATGAACACATCTGTGTAGCCAGTACCCATATCACAAAACAAACACTACCAGCATTTCAAATCTCTTCCCAGTCACTAGTCTCCACTTCAAGCCCTACATGGTAATCACTATCTTGACTTTTAACACTACAAATTAGTTTTGCTGTTTTTTTTGTTTTTTGTTTTTTGTGTTTTTTTTTTGAGACAGAGTCTCACTTTATTGCCCAGGCTAGAGTGAGTGCCATGGCGTCAGCCTAGCTCACAGCAACCTCAAACTCCTGGGCTCAAGCAATCCTGCTGCCTCAGCCTCCCAAGTAGCTGGGACTACAGGCATGTGCCACCATGCCCGGCTAATTTTTTCTATATATATTAGTTGGCCAATTAATTTCTTTGTATGTATAGTAGAGATGGGGTCTCGCTCTTGCTCAGGCTGGTCTCGAACTCCTGAGCTCAAAGGATCCACCCACCTCGGCCTCCCAGAGAGCTAGGATTACAGGCTTGAGCCACCGCGCCCGGCCAGTTTTGCTGTTTTTGAACTTAAAATACATGAAACTATCCAGCATGTATTCTTTTGTATCTGATTTACTTCGCTAAACATTGTAAGATTCACCCATATTGTTCATATATTTGTAGTTTGTTCATTCTCATTGCTGTGTAGTGTGCCTTATATAAATTCTCATTGCTGTGTAGTGTGCCTTATATAAATACACCAAAATTTAGCTGTCTTTGCTACCATTTATTAGTATTTGGGTTGTTTCCACTTTAGGGCTATAATGCGAATACTATGACTATTCTCACACATGTCTTTTGGTAAAAACATGTATGCATTCTTATGATTCATTAGAATTGCTGGGTCATAAGGGTGAACAGCTGAACCCAGACATGTTTTCTTAAAAAAAATGAACAAATGTGACATGTGTAAATTGACAACTGAGTATTGAGCCTATTCAACATATAAAGGAATCTAAAAACTTCCCAGGACAAAGAGAACAGAAAGAACACATGTCGCTGGCACAGGCAGGCAGCAACAGAAAGACTAAAGTTTACGTCCTTCATCTGCACACATCTTTGAACGACTTCCAGAACTGCATTCCTCATATGGGGTTATCCCTACCCAAAAATCTGCGCCCCTGCCCTTAGGGGCCTCTGGATCTCTGAAGCCTTCACATACGCAAGGATAGAGGCACCGGCAGGGCGTGACTGCACGGAGCCCCTCAGCCCACCCAGTGCCCCATTTCTTCCTAGTCCAGTCCCTCCTACAGACTCTCTCATGTTTGTCCAAGGATGGGTCCCAAAATGTAACCCCAGAGAGGTGAGGACCTAAATTAGAGCTGCTCCCAACCGGCAGAAAGCTGTGGGTAGGGCCAAGGGCTGCGGCTATGAGTCAGTGGGGTAGGGCCAGGGTTTACTTACCTCAGAGCCTCAAAGAAGTCTACACAGCTCGGGATGGGAGCCTCCTGACCCCAACTGGAGCTCCCGGCTCCCGCAGGACAGTGAGGTAAACAATGCGGTCTCCGTGGCAACCGGTGACGCGGGGCAAAGGGGGGCGGGTTCCGGCGCTGGCAGCGTCGCCGAAATCTCCGCGCAGGCGCGAATTCTGCAGATCCGAGCGCCAGAGATACGGCGATGTGGCGCGGAACGGTAAGAAACGCCGGGAGGCGCGAGGCCGGGGCGCGCTTGGCGCAAGCGCAGCCGCAGGTCTAGGATCCCAGGGGAGTGCGCCGCAGCCCGCGGCCGGGGCCGGCCCTCGACGGACAGCCCGGAGCTGGGAGTCAGGAGACGGACGTCAAGTCCTCCCACTCTGGACTCAGTTTCTCCATCTATAAAATGCGCGGCTTGGAGCTTTCAAACGAATGCCGTGCTTGGAATGTGCTCTTTATGGTTGTAGACTGGTAAAGCACCAGTATGTACGGAGTAAAGAAATTACACGGGGGGACGGGGAGGTAAATACGGATTGGAAAAACTGACCTGAGTCCTCGTCTACATAGTCCGAAACACAGAAAATAGGTATCCAAATCTCCCGCCCATATGGTAAACACTCTCCCGTTCCTCTTTACGCCAGCCAATCGAAGGCAAGCTTTCTCCGAGAGCAACCAATCAGAGGAGGTCCCACCTCGTTTCCCGCCCCCTACGTATCGCGAGTCTTTGCGAGCCCCCGGAGAATTTCGAGGCGTTATAAATATCAAAAACGCCGCCTGGCCAGGGGGAGTCGGGAGGGGGGGGAGGGCTCTTTTGCATATTCATATTCCCCGCCCCTCCGAGGAGAGCTGGTTAAGGAGAGGCGTTGGCCGGCCCCGCCCCAGAAGAGGCTCAGCTCCTGGTTCCGGGTTGGTGTTCCCCGCGCTGGGCCCGGGTTTCCCACCGTGAGCTGACTAGCCCGGAGTTCCCCGCCGCGTCCCAGCCTTTCCACTGCCTGAAAAAGGCCGTCCCGGCCCCTGTGCGCCCGCGCTTGGCGGGGCCGCAAAGGAGGATGTCTGGTCCCCACCAGCGCGGGCGGCGGGAGCGCTGGGTGGGCAGAACGCAGTGTGGGCTTCGGGGGAGATGCGCGCTGGCCAGGCGTCGTCTCAGCTTGGGCGGGAAGAAGGCGGCGTGCTGGGGCTGTCGGAGCCGCATTCCTGATGGAGCGTGCCAACCCTGCGTGGCCACCTCTGCGGTTTCCTCAGGAAACCTTGGAGAGCCAGACCTGGAGGTTGCTCTCCAGTGCACAGAAGGGGCAGTTTCCTGGAACGGTTGGAAACATGGTAGAAAAGGCAAAAGTACATTCAATTTGCTATATGTATACACAAATATGTATAATGGTCATAGGTCACCATTGTATTTTGCATCAGTATACGAATTTACTCCTCTCCCCACCTCCACTGGGTGGAAAGGAATAGAAAAACACGAGCCCCTCTCCCAACAACTGACCCTGGGACCTTGGTCTCTCGCCATGCCTCCTCTGCTGGCATTCTGCCCTTTGAAAGGCCTGTAGTTGGATAGTGTTGCATTTCTTGATGTGCTTTTAAAAAACCAAAAACCTCTCCTCCAGCTATTTCGCTATTTATTACGGAGTTTAAGTGTAATTGCAAGTAATTGAAAATGTGTTTAAAAGATAAATCTTATTTTGCATATACAGGCCAGCAAAGGGGCCAGTTGGGGAAATGTGGAACTTATTATCAGTAATTTACTCAGAGTATATCTGGCACCAGTATATGGGTGGGAAATAGTGAAATTTCAAGCAGATATCCAGCACAAGGCTTACAATTTACTAAATAAATGAGCATACAGCCAAAGCTTTTATTCAAAGTAAAAATACTCAAAGTATATTTCAGTTTTAACTGATTTTGAGATTTTTGTTGTTTGAAATAAAGTTATATTACCAAACTTCAGCCATTCTATACCAACTTCTTGATTTTTGACATAGCCTTGCACCGCCTGTAAAATTATTTTGATGTTTTTCTTCAAATGCACTCATATTACACATAAGCATATTTATTTTAAAAGGAGACTTTACACCACTACCATAAATGGAAAACTAGTATCACCTGTGAGAGAGCAGCCATGAAAATAAAGTGAAACAAAACAATATAAAATTTAATGTTGATTGAAAACAATGAGATAAATGTAATGATAAATCTATCTTATTTTATTTATTTATTTATTTTTAAGAGACAGGATCTTGCCCTGTTGCCCAGGCTGGAGTACAATGGCATGATCACAGCTCGCTGCAGCCTCCAACTCCTGTGCTCAAGTGACCCTCCTGTCTCAGCCTCCCAAGTAACTGGGACTACAGACACACACACTACCACACTTGGCTAATTTTTAAATTTTTTGTGGAGACAGGATCCCACAGGATCTCACTAAATGTTTCCCAGGCTGGTCTCAAACCCCTAGGCTCAAGTGATCCTCCCGCTTTTGCCTCCCAAAGTGCTGGCTTTACAGATGTGAGCCACTGCATCCAGCCTAACCTATTATTTTAAAATAATCACATCTGAAAGCAAGTTCTTCAGTAAGAAAAATGAACCTGTTTATAATAAATAGATATTTGGCTTGATGTTGTTCAAGACCATTTGTTCTTTAGTTTGTTTATCATTGACAGAACTCTCAACCCACCAGTAAACATATTTAGAAAGATTAAAACATATAGCTACTCCCCAAACTGATGGCTTTTGTCCAGTGGGGAAGAGGGAAGTACAATCCTCCTATGGACCCAGAAAGGAGAGAACCGGATAAGGTGAACCCCAGCAGTCTCTAGGTCAAAGTCCTTTCATTATCTGGCCTCACCTGTTGACACTTCCACCCTGGAATTGAATGTCAAAATCAGGGAACCAAGCTGATCATTTATTTAAACTGAAATGAGTTTCCTCCAGAGTTTGTATAGGTCTCTTTCCTAAAACGGGAATGAATGGGAAACTCTGAAGGTAAGTATGGGGAGGAGGCCTTCAGGCAAACACTTCAAAAGTCACTCTGCATCCACTAAAAGGTGGAAAATAATAGGTAAAAAATTAAGTCAGAGAGGATGGCTCTCGGAGATTTAATAATTGTCAAGTAGGACTTCCAGAAGGAAAGAAAAAAATAGAGAATGGCAAAACAACAATGAAGGGAGGAAAGAGAGAGAAAGAGAGAGAACTTGAACTGAAGACTCAAGTCTTTAGATTGAAAGACCTACCTGAAATTAACACACACACACCCCTTACATGTTGTCATCCATCAGTATCCACAGGGGATCGGTTCCAGGGGTCCCCACAGACACCAAAATCTGCAGATGCTCAAGTGCCTGATATAAACCATAGTATTTGCATATAACCTATACATATCCTCCTGTATACTTTAAATTATCTCTGGATGACTTATAATACCTAATACGATGCCTACATTCACTTTATTTGTATGGATTCAATATAGCACTGGGTGTGCAAAAGATTCAAGTTTTGGCTTTTTGGAACTTTGTGGAATTTTTTTTCCAAATATTTTCAATCTTGATTTGGTTGAATCCCCAGATGTGGAACTCCCAGATATGGATGGCCAACTTACACATCTATACCTATTCTAGCGGAATTTAATTGAAAAAATAAGGGGAATGAATAAGTATCAAGCTTTTCATCCCTAACACAGGTTGCTAGAAATGATACTAGAATAATGTCTTCAAAACTCTAGAGAAAACTATTTTAAATCAGGAATTCTAGAACCAATCAGAACATCTCATGCATGAGAACAAAATAAAGATTTTATTTTTTGGACATGCTGGTATTCAAAAAGTTGAGCATACACTATTTTTGGAAAAAAAAATTACTAAAGCAAAAGTGAAAAATCCATAAAGAGGAAGACATTGGATATAAGAAACAGAACTAGCACAGCTGTATGATGAAAAGAAACCTCAGGCTGGGCATGGTGGCTCACACCTGTAATCCTAGCACTTTGGGAGGCTAAGGTAGGAGGATCATTTTAGCTCAGGAGTTTGAGACCAGCCTGAGCAAGAGTGAGACCCTACTTAAAAAAAAAAAAAATAGAAGAATTAGCCAGGTGCAGTGCCTGTAGCATGTGCTTATAGTCCCAGCTACTCAGGAGGCTGAGGCAGGAGGATCACTGGAGCCCAGGAGTTTGAGGTTGCAGTGAGCTATGAGGATACCACTGTAATCTAGCCATGGCAGCAAAGCAAAAATCTGTCTCAAAAAAAAGAAAGAAACATCAGTATAATACCTATACAACAGAAAGCAATCAGTCCAAATTACAACTGAAAGTCAATAGAGTTCCTGAAGGATGTCTTTAAGAAGAATTACACAAACTATATGACTCATAACCCAGAAGTATCACTGCATGGTGAGATGAAATCATATGTCTCTTCCAAACAATAAAAAGACAGACAAATAGAAATTCTGAGAACATTAAAACATTGCACAAGAAAGTTTTAAGTATGAAGAAAATTAAATTTTGGTGTCATTTTTAGAGTAATATATGGAATATAAGAGATGGTGCCAAATGGCATCACCCCATTCATGAAAGCATCACTGATCATCCCAGCTGAACTCATTCATTGACTCGTGCAACAAAGATTCATGAACCATTCTCTGAACTCATTCTCTGAATTCACTCATTTATAATTTGTCCAAATATTTATTGAACATCTATTAAGTACCAGGGCTGGACACTGAGGATAGAGGATAAGACAGAGTCTCTGCCTTCTATGGGGTTTGCAAATACACACGCTATTTGACATAGCAACTCAATCCCACATCAAGGGATCTATCATACAGATACATCTGCACATGGGCAAGATGATGTACTAGATGTAAAAGATTATTCCTTGTAAAATTGTTCATAATAGAAAAAGAGTTAAAATAACCCAAATGTTCACCAAGAAGAGACTGAATAAATTATGAAACGGTCATAGAGAATATTTTTCAGCTGCAAAATATATAATTAGGAATCTTTTTATATCTCTTTGCTATGGAGTGATCACCAAGATATATTAAATGAAAAAAAAAGTAAGGCTCGGAGGAATATATACAGTGTTCCACCACTGTTGTGATAAGAAAAGGTAAAAGGTAACTGTGTATACCCATTGAATTTCTCTGGAAAAATACCTAAGAACACCGCTTGCCTTGGGAAGAGATCCGGGTGGCTGGGAAAGGAGACTTCACTGAACACTCCTCTACCTTTTGAGAGTTATGCAATATATTGTCTCTGTTCAAAAATACAATTTGAGAATGCAAATACGCTTTACAGTATAATAAAGTCAGTGGACGCTTAAAATTCCAACGAAAAGCTTTTAAGTTATCATGTTTCTCAACTGCCGATTTTGGAATAGAGCCACACAACAGGCCACTAAGTTCCTGGGGCAGACCTGGGACACTGGGGGCTTGAGTGGTCAGCTTCACACAGTGGCCTATGACACTGAGACTTAATATAAAGAATATAGAGACTAAAAGGCGGATGGTTTCTTATCAATGAGCTCACTGTTCCACAGTGAGACACGAGAGGAAAAATATTCACATCTTCCCAACACCTTTATATGGAAGATTTTTCCCCCCTCAGCCAGGCGCATTTCAGTAAGCTTACATCCCTGTATGAAAGTTAAACAAGAAGTTAATAACATCTGATGTTTTGGGTAGCATTTCTACATCCACAAAATGCTCTCTCATGACTATCATAAGGTGAGATGGCAGATATTACAGTGGATAAGATAACCAGTGGAGGCTGGTACGTGGAAGGCTCTAGGCCAGAAGCCAGTCTTCAGACCCCTGGCTGAGTGTGCTGTCCACTGCACCCTACTACCTCCCTTCACTTCCGCCAGAACCTCTTTGGTTTCAAAATGACAATTTAGCTCTGCCACAACTCTTTCCAGACCTTCTGCTCTTCTCTTGGCTGTCCTATTTGTGGATAATTGTCGTGTGCTTTTAAGAGGGCCTTAGAGGATAAAGAGGATGTAAAGCATATGCTTCTCTTTTGAAACAACGGATTTCCACTGCCCATAAGGACTAAGGGATGTTCTTGGTCCTCTTTCTCTTGCATGGTGAAAGCAAACCGACAAGTCCGGCATTTCCCCAATAGGGCTTCACCGATGTCTGCTGTGCATTGTGGACTCCACAGTCTCCTTGTCACTACAGCATGCATCTGGGAATGAAAGTCCCCGGAGCACACTGGACTTCACAGGGGTGGAACCTCAGCCCCCACCTTCTCTTCACTATAGTATCAATCATTCGAGGGCTAGGACTAAAGTTTATACCCACAGGACCCAGCCTCGCTGCACATATATAGTGAGCTGCCCAGCCATAAGTGAGCAAGTGAGCCACATTGACAGAAGAACCCAGCTCCCCTAAGTGGCAAGGAGACACCAGACATAGTCCTATCGCCTAAATTAGTGTTCAGATCAGGAAACAAACTACTCAGTAAAAGAAATCAACATACTAGCCATATTTGACTTATAGTACCCAATCACTGTTTACTTTCTTTTCCTTTCCTTTCCTTTTTTTTTTTTTAAGAGACAGGGACTCACTCTGTTGCCCAGGCTGGTCTCCAAACCCTGGCCTCAAGCAATCCTCCCTTCTGGGCCTCCCAAAGCTCTGGGATTATAGGCTTGAGCCACCACAAGGAAACTGTTTACTTTCTTTTTGTCAAATACCCTACACAGAAAAGGCCATGAGAAACAAATTTTCTTTTTATGCTTACAATTGCTCTTCTACCAAAAGTTGATTTAATTATGAAAGGCTTTTAAAGATTATTACATATTTATGCATTGCAATTGTCAAAAAAATTAAAATACTCCAAGATTTTTGAAAGCATACGAGTACTTTTTAAAAAATTGTTTCTCATGGTTACCATTTGAGCCTTATAGAAAATCAGTAAACTACGGTATCGAATTGTTCTTTCATCCTAACACTCCTCTTATTTCAATGTACATTTCTGATAACTTATAGTTCGATTTCTTAAAAATTTTTAAGCATTTAGTGTGTATGCTGCTAGAATTTCTACTCACCTTTACTTCATTTTTGCACAAAAGAACTTCAGAAAGCAATTCTGGTAGTTTTTAAGCAAATATTTACTTTTGAATTTTTGAGATACCTTTTCAGAGAATCTAATTCTTGGAATTGCAAAAAACTTGAAAGGTTACCTGGTCCAATCTGATGTTGAAATCCCCTCTAGAACAGTCCTGCCAAAAGGTGCCCAGCGGGAGGGAAATCGCCACCTCCCAAGGTAAGTTTTGGGCTGGTGTGCTGGAAAGGCCTTCCTATGGCTTCTGTCCATGGGTACTGGTTTACATCTTGGGCCGTACAGAATAAATATGTTATCTCCTCTACATGAGCTCCTTTTAGGTATTTTAAAACACTCACCCTGCTCTTCTAAGGATTCCTTTCTCCTGGCTAAATATTTGCAATTCCTTCAACCCTTCTTCCTATGATGGTATTTCTAGCCTTCCATCTTACCATCTCTCCTCTTGATTTGCCTCGCTTACCTAAAGTCCAAAATTGTGTGTACTACTCAATTATTTTCATTTTAGCGGAAGTAGGTTTCATAGGATGACATTTTAGCATCAAAATACCCAGAATGAGAGCTTTAGATTGCAGCACAATTGATTTATCATGGCCTTTGGCAGAGTGTCCCATGAATAGACTAGGAGAGGCTTAGGGGCAGCAGCCCCGGATCAGCAGCGGGGTATGGGGTCCTAATCCTGGTTGTACAAATGGCTTCCTGAACAAGTCACTTCCTCTCTCTGGCCCTCACTTTCTTTGTTTGTAAAATATGAAGGAAGACATTATTATGTTCCCACAGAATTTCAGGGTTCTGCACGGATGTTTCGGTGGCTTCACAAATGTTTGATTTTATTTTATTTTTCAACTCCATTTGTTTATAGGGCAGGTGAGGTGGCTCATGTCTCTAATCTCAGCACTTTGGGAGGCTGAGGCAGGAGGATCACTTGAGGCCAGGAGTTCGAGACCAGCCTAGGCAACATAGGGAGACTCATCTCTACAAAAAAAATAAATAAATAAGAAAAATTAGATAGATATGGTGGCACATTCCTGTCATCCTAGCTACTTGGGAGGCTGAGGCAGAAGGATTGCTTGAGCCCAGGAGTTGGAGGCTGTAGTAAGCCATGATCACACCACTACACTTCAGCAAGGGCAACAGAATGAGACCCTATCTAAAAAAAAGTCCTCTATTTATTATTTTTAAATTTCTTATTGATATATAAGAAATATTTTATATATTTGATTGGGGGGGTACATTTATATGATTTTGGAGGGTACATTTGATACTTTGATACCTGTACACAATATGTAATAATCAATAACTCTTTTTAAAAAACTCTAATAAAAATATGTACAATCAAACGCCTCATATATTAAAATGTTCCATGCCCATTTAGGTTGATGAGGCCAACCGACATTTTGCAGACTTCGGACTAAAGCCGGCTTTGTCATTTTTTTTTATATTTGATATATTTATATTTTTTTTATATTTTTTGAACTACATCTAAAAGTGCCTCTGATTGGTAAGGGCTTTTTCAACAGAGTTTTTAAAAAAGATCCAGGCCTGTGTGTGTCCAAACATACACTGTTGTCCCAGTGAGGATATATATGCCACCCTCAGTCAAGGTCAGGCAAGGCTCAGGCCACCCACTGGGTTGCATTCTCCCATCATAATGCAACAGTCAGCTGTGCAGTCTGTCACAAAGCAGCTAGTACTAGCTATGTTGCTTATTAAGTTGAGGATGTTATCTGTCTGACATTTATAATTATGACAAGAAATGGGGACCATGGTTCAATATTGTAAGCATGCCTACTTTGAAACCAAAAATCTCCCACTAATTCCTCTCCCAGGCCTTCGAATCATTTTTTGGCTGAAGAATGCATTGGGTTTGCAGGTCTGAAAAATAAACTATTACCATTTGTTACTATTTATTTATCTGCAGGTTTTTCTCATTATTGTACAGCTAAATTTTTTTTGATAAAGAAAAATAATAGATTCTAAAGCTGCTATGTTACTGTAACTACAATCCCAGCTCTATTTCTTGTTAGTTGAGTCATCTTGGGGCAATTATTTAGCCTATCTGGGCCTCAATTTCCTTATAGGTAACTTACAGAATAGCAGTGAATATTAATGAATTAATATGAGTACAAAAGCCTAAGACATACTTAAGACTTGCCTAAGACATAATACAAAGGTAATAAAAGCTACTATTATGTATAATTTGAAGTCTATTTTTGACAAATAGCTTCATTGTTCTTACATGTTATAAATTGGAGTTTGTATAAAATGAACTCATAAAATACCACCTTCTTCTCTTTATATGTTGAGGTTCTGCACAGGATTTCAACTGGAAAAATAAAACAACTAAAACCTTTCCTCTGCTACAATAGCAACCAAAAAAAAAAAAAAAAAAAGGTTGCATTTGATTTGACCTTCAAATTTCCCACCAGCTTTAATACCAGGGACCACCACTATTCTGTCCAAGTGAGAGTAATAGTAGATTCTAAGCACTGAGGAATGGGAGGACACACACCATCCCAAGAGGCATTTGCACCTGTGGGTGTCAAAGCCCGGCCCCAACTAGCAGCTGAACATCACCTGGGAACTTGTTAGGAATGCACATTCTTGGGCCCCACCCAGACGCTGAACAAAAACTCTGGGGGTGAAGAAAGGCCTTGCAGGTGTTCGTGATGCCAGTTCAAGTTTGAGAACTGCTGCTCTAGGAGAAAATCCCCATGGTTCAGAATGCTGGGCTTCAAAAAATCCTAGGGTAATTTTCCTAATTAATATAGTTAATAAACAATGTAAAGGTTATTACTATTTCTGTTAGAAGAAATTCCTGTCTGCTCTAAGAGTGTCCACATTAAATGCTGTTAAGAAATGAAAATGAGGAAGGAATCACATGGTTTAACCCTCTCAAGGTGCAGAAGAAACAGAGCCCTAGAGCAAGGAAGGGCTGTGTCTAAGATCACAGGAGCAAGAAGACAGATCTAGACTTCCAGTCTCCCAAGGTTCAAGTTAGGGTTCAAACCAGTTGGGTTGATTAGATCCACTTTGGGGAAAATATTGGGAATGGTTACTTAGCATCACATAAATAATATAACTCCATCAAATGACTGGGTTTTTCATGTTTCAGTCTGTTATTTTTGCATTGTGCAGCATAGCATCTTGTAGTCTTCAAAAGATTAAGAAATAATCCCATTTTTCCTTTCCCTTCAGTCTGTAGGTTTGGCACACTTGAATTTCTAAAAAAAACTCAAAAGGGAAAATAAGAAACTGGAATCATTTTCTTTGCGATCCAGAACTGGGATAGCTGAGGCAATTGTAATTGTCCAGTAGAAACCATAAGGAATGAAAATCTTGCTCGCCAAAATGCTCGACTAAATATTCTCAACTTTTTATTCTTTGTATATTGCTTCTCTAAATTAGAAATATAGGAAGTGAATATAGCTTTTTGCTTTCAAGCTTCCTCACCCAACAAGACCAACACTTGACTTAACCATCAATCACTTGAACACAAATGGTTAACAAGTTGTTTTTTTTTTTTTTAGAGACGGAGTCTCGCCTTATCACCCAGGCTGGAGTGCAGTGTCATGATCATAGCTCACTGCAGCCTCAAACTCCTGGGCTCAAGTGATCCTCCCACCTCAGCCTCCCAAGTAGCTGGGACTACAGGCATGTGCCACCACGCCCAGCTAATTTTTGTTATTTTCTATAGGAATGGGGTCTCACTGTGTTGCCCAGGCTGGTCTCTAACTCCTGGCCTGAAGCAATTCTCCTGTCTTGGCCTCCCAAAGGACTGAGATTATAGGCATGAGCCACTGTGCCTGACTGTGGTTAACATTTTAATTAAAAAATAATAGCTCAGACTACATTCCTTTGGCAACAAAAAAATAATAACAATTTAAAAAATAAAATAGCGGCCAGGCGTGGTGGCTCACGCCTATAATCCTAGCACTCTGGGAGGCCGAGGCGGGTGGATTGCTTGAGGTCAGGAGTTCGAAACCAGCCTGAGCAAGAGCGAGACCCCCATCTCTACTATAAAAATAGAAAGAAATTAATTGGCCAACTAATGTAGAAAAAATTAGCCGGGCATGGTGGCACATGCTGGTAGTCCCAGCTACTCGGGAGGCTGAGGCAGAAGGATTGCTTGAGCCCAGGAGTTTGAGGTTGCTGTGAGCTAGGCTGATGCCACGGCACTCACTCTAGCCTGGGCAACAAATCAAGACTCTGTCTCAAAAAAATAATAATAATAATAATAGCAGGTGCTGTTTTGGTCCATTTAGGCTACTATAACAATACCACAAACTGGGTAGCTTACAAACAACAGGAATTTATTTCTCACAGTTCTGGAGGCTGTGGAGTCCAAGATCAAGGCACCTGCCAATTCAGTGTGTGGTAAGGCCCTCTTTCTCATAGATGGTGCCTTCCTGCTGTGTCCTCACATGGTAGAAGGGGTAAGGCAGCTTCCTGGGGCTTCTTTTATAAAGGCACTAATCACAATCATGAGGCCCCCACCCTCATGACCTAATCACCTCTCAAAGGCCTCACCTCCTAATACTATCACCTTGGGGGCTAGAATGTCAACATATGAATTTGGGGGGACACACACAATCAGACCATAGTATTCATGTACACACACGATAAGGAAACCAAGTTTGTTTAATTTTTTCTGTAGATCTGGAAAGGGTTTCTTTCTCCCTTTTCTTTACCCTGGAGATTATCTTGTTCATTCTCCAGAGCCAGAATTAACGAATCAGGCCAATTTTTTCCTAAAGTATGCAAATTTTCTCATGTTTTGAAAGAAAGTAAAGTCACATCCACTAGACTTTGTGAAGACTTTGAAAACTGAGAAATTGGGTGGTGTTCCCAACAAGCTTGCCCGTTGGTCCCCAAGAGCAGAAAGGTGAAAGGTCGGTGGTAGCAGTTTGGATCCTAGGCACTCAGCCGGAGCAACTCTAAATGATTCCTTTTCCTGTTTTTGGTTGCAAAATTAACAGTGTCCTGCTTTCCTGGGTTCCCAGTGTTAAAGCAGCGATGGAGTGAGGCACTAGCAAAATTACCAAATTTCTTTTGAAATGAAAATTCTTTATTTTATAAATATATCTTTGTTGCTTTAAATCACTTCATGATTTATCTAAGGGAAGAGCTTCTTTTACACCATAAAAGAAAATCAATTTTTCAGGGAAATTTTGTCCATAATCAGACCTCTGGAAATCCCAAATGCCAAGGGTTTCTCCATGGTGTGCATGAAATTGTACGGAAACAAAGTACGTATAGCTATGCCATTCAACTTCACGTTTTGCTTAACATTAACACTTCCTTTCTAGATACTGATACCTGATTATCTCAGGTAGCATAAAAACAAAACCTAATATTTTTAACTACCCATGAATTTAAAAGACATTGATGTTCCCTTTTCATGATCAGTAGTCATGGAGTCAGGAAGAAGCATCGATAAGTCACTGTGTTCATTCACCTACATGCAGATCACTGTGTTCTTAAACTGCACTGAAAAAGCGCTGCTTATCCTTTTATTTAAAAAAAAAATCTCAGAGGCTGGGCATGGTGGTTCATGCCTGTAATCCCAGCGCTTTGGGAGGCCTAGGTGGGAGGATCACTTGAGGCCAGGAGTTCAAGACCAGCCTGAGCAACATAGCAAGGTCTCGTCTCTAGAAAAAAATTTTTTTAATTAGCCAGCATGGTAGTGAGCACCTGTAATCCCAGCTACTCAGGAGGCTGAAGCAGGAGAGCCCAGGAATTTGAGGTTGCTGTGAGTTATGATGATGCCACTGCACTCTAGACAGGGCAATAGAGCAAGATCCTGTCTCAAAAAAAAAAAAAAAAAAACTCAGAAAAATCGTAGCCCATCACTCTAAGAATGGACTTTTCTGGTGTTTTCTGAGAATTGGAGTACAGAGCTACAGTCATCTCTCCTGAACACTCTATGGAGCAGGAATCCTTTTACCCATAAATTCCACAGATAATGAAGGAAGAAAGAAAAAAAAGGGAAAGATGCATAAGAAACTGATCAACTACAAGAATACATGGTACACACCAGGGCCTCCCAGCCACAGTTCTCAGCAAGGTCCTATTCATGGTTTCTCATTTCTAGGATGTAACTTCCCTCCACAATTGGCACCACAGTATAAAATAAGGCAAAGCCCTACAGCTAGAAACATGATAGTCAAGAATAAGTGCACCATGTATTTATTTCCACAAGTCTTCACTAGATGTTAAAGTAGTACGCTTGTGGTGTAGAATGAAGTTGTGAAACATTTCCTATTTCTCCTTAGATAATAATAATAACCACCACCATGTATCAAGCATGTATCCTGTGCCTGGAACTCTGCTAAATACTCTGTATATATTACCCCATTTAATTTACACAGCAACCCTTTGAGGTAGCTATGATTACTGACCCCATTTTTCAGAACAAGAAAGAAGGCACAAAGAAGTTACTTTGTTCCACTCGCACAGCTACTAACTGGTAGAACCAGGATGTTAACTGCCCGGCCCTAGATCCTGTCATGTCAACCACGGTGCCCCTTGTCTGAGCACTGCCCTGACTCACTGGCTCCTGGGAGACAGGTTAGTCATTCTCAAGGTAGTCCAAAGTGACCTTCTCAATACGTAGTGCCAGAGGCTTGACTAGTCCTTTTCTAAATCTGGCCCACATTTGCCCTCGTGACTGTCCTTCCTCATGTGCTGTATGGTTCTCCTTAAGGAAAAGCAGGTGACACTTTGAGTGCCCCTGTCTGCCCCCATGTGCTGTCCTCTAAGCTTCCTCACCCAGCCGATAAGATGTGGGGCCCTGCTTCCAGGCTGTCTCTGGCTGGAAGTCTGGATTCCTGGATCGCAAAACAGGCTTGACAGGGCTTTGTCAATTTCACTTTGGGGGTGATGAACAGACCCTGAGCTCCAAGATTGCTGAAGTAACTTCAGTGAAACTTCTTTTGCTTTAAGTCTTTTGCTTTGGAGATGCTCAGGGAATGTATACCTGTTTGATCAGACTTAGAAGGCTTGCTCTAGGCTGCTTCCTAGGCAACCAAACCAAATGTCAAACATGTTAAAATATCCAGGGCTCCACCAGATACTCCAGAAATAAGGCCAAATGTAATCCAAAGTAAGCAAGAAAGAAATTGTGAGCTGGCTTTAAAATGATATCTGCACGCACAATGTGAAAGGTGGCCTCACTAATAACCTCACAGAGGAAAATAACCTATCTAACAGAAAGTAAGGGAAATAAACTCATGGCACAACTACGCTTTGTTTCATTAAAACACCTGTGACCTAACTAACTCCTTGTCTCTAAAATTTCATTTTCTCAGCCTTGAAGAGCCCTAAGTGGACAGCAGGAGTGCGAACTCCCTGCTCCAGCTGTCTGCCTCAGTTACTGCCCAAAAACCAGATTTCAAGGACTCAGATAACCCAGCCTCACAGAGAAAGCAAAAGAAATAAAGAACTACCTAACATCTCACAGCCGCTTCTGTTATTAGTCTGCTGAAGCAGAGGAGGGAAAAAGCCAGTTTTTCCCTTTAAAACAGCAAGCAACTTTCCCTCAGCTGCCCAGCACTACCCTCTACCTTTTCCTCAGTGCCATGGTGTCTCTCTCTCCCTCTCTCTCTCTCTCTTCCCCCCTCCATATGTGTGTGCGTGTGTGCGCGTGTATCTGGCTATTTCTTTCTTTCTCAGGAAAATAAATAAACTTTGTACTTCTTTCTAAAAGAAGTACAAACTAAACTAAACTCTGCCTGAGAATTCTTTCTCCAACCTTCCATGAGCACCTAGTAAGTTTCCACCCTAACGCAACGGTATTCATTGCAGCATTGTTGATAACGGTGTAAGACTAGGGGCAACTTACATGTCCATCAACAGGTGGCTTGCTATGGTGCGTCCTTACAGTTTCACACTATGAAGTCACAAAAGGATGAGGAAGGACCTTATGTGCCAAATAAAATGATCTCCAAAGGATAATGTTAAGTGAAAAACAACAACAACAACAAAAACCAATTCGCAGAATAGTTGGTATTGTCTATTATGTCCTCAAAAAAATATTTTTGTAAATAAGAGGAGGGAAAGAAAATATATATATATTTGCTTGTGTGTGTGTGTATATATATGTATATATATATACACTTATACACACATACACACACACATATATATATGGAAATATACACAAGAAACTGGTAGGCCAGGCGAGGTGGCTCAAGCCTGTAATCCTAGCTCTCTGGGAGGCCGAGGTGGGCGGATCGTTTGAGCTCAGGAGTTCAAGACCAGCCTGAGCAAGAGCGAGACCCC
>VSMD01026550.1:0-23897 GCA_008750895.1 Mirza zaza
GAAAATATAGATAGAATGAACAATATTTGATAGCACAACCAAGTGACTATATTCAGCAGTAAGTTAGGGTATACTATAAAATAACTAGAACATTGGAAATAGAATGTTCCTAACACAAAGAAATGCCTGAGGTGATAGATACCCCAATTACCCTGATTTGATTAATTCACATTGTATGCCTATATCAAAACATCATATGTACCCTGGAAGTATATACAGCTATTATATACCCACAATAGTAAAAAAATAATTTGTATTCATGCTTGTAAAGGAGAGGAGAGAGCGATAACTCTGCTTGAGTTTCCCTTCCAAAAAATCTGATTTAATTGGGGCAGGGTGTGCCTGGAACTGCCAGCACCTCAGGTGATTCTAGTATACAGCCAAATTAAGAACTGCTGCTTTAGAAGCTAGTGTGGGAGTGGTAGCAACTGCAGCAGCTCTGAGATGATTCAGTAGTTACACAATTGTTGGCAGCTGAGCCATGAGCAGAGGCCCATGTATAGAAAGAGAATTGCAGTCCTCAGTTAAAAAAGACCAAATGTCGGGCACTGATAAGGGAGAATGAATGCTGCGTTTCCAGGTAGAGGGAATTTCAAGGAGAAGGAACCTGAGATCTTGCTTATAATACAGGTAGGGGTGATTATGATCTTGGACTCTTAGGTTATATAACTATTCCCATGAAGAACAATTTTCAAAAAGAAATATTTAAGTTCTGCAAGCCTGAAGTGATGTGATGTCAGAAATATTAATGATTATTTTGGAAGCTATTAAAATATTTCCTATATTTGTGATGTGTAAAAGACTAAGAAAATATATGCTTAAATACAATTTAACCTTTTTTTTAGTGCAACTTTGTGAAGATACCGATCTATAAAATACAAAGTTAATGTGAGAATAGTTTAATCGATAAATAGTATTAATTTTTAGAATTCTTAACTTTTATGTAGATGGCAGAATATTTTTTTAATTTTTTTTATTTCAGCATATTATGGTGGCACAAATGTTTAGGTTACTTGTGTTGCCTTTCCCCCCCTACCAAGTCAGAGCTTCAAGTGTGACCATCCCCCAAACGTTGCATATCTCACTCATTATGTTTGTATATACCCATCCCCTCCTCCCCCTTCCCACCTGCCCGACACCTGATAAGTGCTATTCCTATATGTTTACTGAGGTGTCGATCTGTTACTACCAATTTGCTGGTGAGTACATGTAGTGCTTGTTTTTCCATTCTTGAGATACTTCACTTAGTAGAATAGGCTCCAGCTCTATCTACCCAGGAAAATACAAGAGGTGCTATATCACCATTGTTTCTTAAAGCTGAATAGTACTCCACAGTATACATATAACACATTTTGTTAATCCACTCATGAATTGATGGGCACTTGGGTTGTTTCCACAACTTTGCAATTGTGAATTGTGCTGCCATAAGCATTCGAGTGCAGGTGTCTTTTTCATAAAGTGACTTTTGATCTTTTGGGTAGATGCCCAGTAGTGGAATTGCTGGATCAAATGGTAGATCTACTTGTATCGCTTGAAGATTTTTTCATACGTTTGTTGGCCATCATTCTGTCTTCTTTTGGAAAGTTTCTGTTCATATCTTTTGCCCACTTTTTGAAAGGGTTGTTTGATTTTTTCTTGCTGATTTTCCTGAGTTCTAAATAGATTCTATTTATCAGCCCTTTATCGGATGTGTAGCTTTTGAAAAATTTCTCCCATTCTGTAGGTTGTCTGTTTGCTCTCATGACAGTTTTTCTTTGACTGTGGAGAAACTTTTTAATTTAATCAGGTCCCATTTATTAATTTTTGTTGATGCCATGATTGCCTTTGGGATCTTCTTCATAAATTCTTTGCCTAGGCCAATGTCCAGAAGAGTATTTCCAACATTTTCCTCTAGAATTCTAATAGTTTCACATCTTAGGTTTAAGTCTGTTACCCAGCGTGAGTTGATTTTTGTGAGAGGTGAATGGTGTGGTCTAGTTTCAGTCTTCTATATATGGCTATCCAGTTTTCCCAGCACTATTTATTGAATAAGGATTCTCATCCCCAGTGTATGTTTTGTCTGCTTTGTCAAAGATTAGATGGCTGTATGAGGATGGTTTTATATCTGGGTTCTCTGTTCTGTTCCACTGGTCAATGTCCCTGTTCTTGTGCCAGTTAAAAAGCTCTTTTTATTCTATAGCCTTGTAGTATAATTTGAAGTCTGGTAAATTGATACCTCCCATTTTGTTTTTATTGCCTAGGATTGCCTTTGCTATACAAGGTCTTCTCTGGTTCCATACGAAGTGTTAAATTATTTTTTCTACATCTGTGAAAAATGATGATGGTATTTTAATAGGGATTGCATTGACTCTGTAGATCACTTCAGGTAGTACAGTCATTTTAACAATGTTGATTCTGCCGACCCACGAGCATGGTATGGTCTTCCACCTGTTTACGTCCTCTGCTATTTCCTTCTTCAGTGTGTCATAGTTCTCCCTGTAGAGGTCTTTTGCCTCCTTAGTTAAATATATTCCTGGGTACTTTATTTTCTTTATTGCTATTTTGAAGAGAATTGAGTCTTTGATTTGGTTCTCAGTTTGACTGTTACTGGCGTATATGAATGCCTCTGATTTGTGTGTATTGATTTTGTATCCTGAGACTTTACTGAATTCATTTATCAATTCAAGGAGTCTCTTGGTTGAATCCTTGGGGTTTTCTAGATATAATATCATCAGCAAAGGGTGAGAGTTTGATCTCTTCTGCCCCCAATTGGACAGATGGCAGAATATTTTAACCTTTCCATTAGCTGGCTGACATTACTTAATTGGCAATAGAATTTAAGACAAATGTTTCTATTTGAAGCCATAGTTAAAAGAAGATGAAACAATTATCCACAAAATTTGTGGCAAATTATAGGACCTGTATGATGGAATCTGCCCAAAGTGCAGATTTGCTGATTAAATGCAATTGTTCAGGAGATTAACTTTTGGAAGTAAATGTGCTGGTACTGAAAAGTCTAGTGAAAAAGAAATCACTATAATCTGTTGTAAAAATATGACAAGCCTACAGAAACATTAAAAAAAGGGATATATAATTCATTTAAAAATAGAAAAATATCCAGTCTGTTCCTACACTTTTCGAAGTCCTCAGCAGGCAGCTCTTTAGTCCCAGTCTGAAGATTCAGCCACATTTCAGATGCTAGAACTAAATTTTGTATTAATTAGAGCATAAGAAGTTCTAAGATAGTAACTGAATTTCAAGTCATCACTGTTCCTAGTTCCCTCTGATTGTAGTAATTTTACAAATGTGTAACAGCCTTTTCCCCTTAGTATCAACATTTTTTCTCAGTTGTAATAGTTTCATCTTTAGTTTCTGTCTAAGCAATTTTTTTTAAAGCATAATAGTTACTAAATAGACTTTAGAATCACAGAACTTGAATTTGGGGAATTGATTTTTACCACTCTGAACCATAATTTTCTATTGTCAAACAGTTCAAGCTTACTCTTTCTTCTACCATTAGACTTCCTGGACCTGCCTAATCTCCTGGCCACAGGCTTAGAAAGACTCCAGCAGTAACAGACTTTGGGGGGGCTAACATATTATTTCTCATAGAAACTTTGTCCTGCCAAGGCTAAATGAGGGGAAAAGGCCTATCACTCTTGCTTTCAATTCTTTTTTGTCTCTAGAGTCATTGACTAAAGATCTGATCATACAGCCATTCTAAGCATCCTGTTTTGGTATATACTCTGTGTTTTTGTTTCTATGTTTGATTTTTTCCATCTTTTAATAAAAGTGGTGAGGATAACTTAATTGAGAAAAATTCTCCTTTGGAAGATTTAAAAATTTAGACAAAACACTTTTATAAAAAACATTGTTGTAAAAAAACTTCTGAGACAACATCTGGGAGAGGACAAATCAAAAAAGGTGAGCCTAGGATTTTTCTGTAGGCCTTTGGCGGTTAGAAAGAGACAACTGAGGCCAGGCATGGTGGCTCACGCCTGTAATCCTAGCACTCTGGGAGGCCGAGGCAGGAGGATCGCTCAAGGTCAGGAGTTTGAAACCAGCTTGAGCAAGAGTGAGACCCCGTCCGTCTCTACTAAAAATAGAAAGAAATTAGCTGGCCAACTAAAAATATATAGAAAAATTAGCCAGGCATGATGGCATATGCCTGTAATCCCAGCTGCTCGGGAGGGCGAGGCAGAAGGATCGCTTGAGCCCAGGAGTTTGAGGTTGCTGTGAGCTAGGCTGACGCCATGGCACTCTAGCCTGGGCAACAGAGTGAGACTCTGTCTCAAAAAAAAAAAAAAGAAAAAAGAAAAGAGACAACTGAAAGGGTAACACTCTGATATTTTTTGAGATGCAAGTGGGACATAAGTTGGACTTGAGAATCTGCCAAAATTTGGGAATGTAATAAACAGCTTCACAATTAGGGTTGCAAACCCAAGTGGATGCACCCTAGGTATTAGAGAAACCCAGAACTAAATCAGCTTATTCTTAGACATAGATGATGAGTATGGAGTCATTTAAGTGACTCAGAAAATGTCAGGCCATAAAATTGTATGAAGGTAATCTTAGATTGCTTGAACTTCCACGTACTTGGTAGAAGCAAACAAAATTCCACTTTAGAGGAAAATATTACATGAGGCCACAGATTGTTTTTATAATAATTTTTCAAATGTTGTGGTCAGTATACAATCAAAGATAATTAAATACCTGATAAGGAAAGATAACACAAACAACAATAAGTGCAAAAAGTTGGAAAACATACCCATAGGTACTCCAGATAGTGGAATTATCAGACATCCTTTGTAAGATAAGTATTTTACAATGGTTTAGGAATCAAAATACAAATCTAAAAATTATAGCAATTTACTTGAAATGATAAAACATATTATTACAGATTGAAAAAGAACCAATTAGAGATTCCAGATCTAAAATTAAGAAAATGATATTACTGACGTTTTAGCTTAGTTATGTATAGCTAAAGAGAAAACTGGTAAACTGGAATATGTTACAAGAAAATATTCACAGCCAATATTATCTAATTGTAAAAAATATCCATAGAGAGATGGGAAGACAGAAAAAATAAAAACGTAAGAGAAATAGATTGTATAGTAAGAAGGTCTAACAGATGTTTAATCGGAGTTTCATCTGGAATGCAGAGAGAGAATGCAGCTGAATTTGAAGAAATAATGCTGGGAATTTTCTGAAATGATTTAAAGACATCAATTTGCAAATTTAAGAAGCTTAATGAATCCCAAGGAAGATAAATAAAAAGATATCCATACCTACATACGTCGTAGCAGAACAAAGAAAAATAATGTTAAAGAAAAAATATTAAAAGTAGCCAGGAAAAAAAGAATATTATCTTTAAAGCAATAATAAACAGACTCATAGATAACTTCTTAATAGAAACAATGGAAACCATTCAATAATCGGTTAACATATTACTAGTGCTAACATGAGTGATTAGCTGAAATGCTAATAGAAATTATATTTTTCTTAATAAGGGGAGGGAACACTTTTTGAGCCTGAGAGTGTGGGGGTGGGCATGGGGAATCCTGGAAAGAAGAAATTCAGAGAAGAGGATCTCCTAACTGCATACAAACCTGCACAAGTCTCAGCTGAACATATAAACTATGCACGCATGCAATACAGCCAATCAGGCATAGCCAAGGCTTTGAAAACTAAACTGATGTTGTAACTACTTACACAAGTCTCCCCCAACCCCTAAATAACACATCCATGGAACAGGTCCAAAATCAGCATACCAATGATTTAGGGACCTGAATGAAGATTTAAACCAGGGCTCACAAAAGCTGAGAAAGGGTAAATAGTCTGAACATACCCAGGTTTGTTGCTTGCTAAAACAAAAACATCAGTGATCTCCAAAGGATTAAAATAGGAGCTACAGTCTATACAGTATAACGTTCACAATGTTCAAGATACATATGAAACTGTAGAACAAGTAAAACTAATCAATGGTGAAGAAATGCCTTTGAAGAATTAATTGCCTGAGAAGAAGTACCAGGAATTTTCTGAGATGATGGAAATGTGTATATCTTGATAGGGTATGGTTACACGAGTGTATGCATTTGTCAAAACACATTGATTATACAGTTTGTATTTTTGCATTTCACTGCATGTACATTTATTTACAAATGAACTGTAAACAATATTGAAATTAAGTCGGTAGGCTTGCTTTTCATAGTGCTGTGAGTTAGCAATCCAGAAATACTTTCTGTGTATTCCAGGGATAAGCAAATGAGTATATGTATTGAATATAATGAAAGCCAAGTTTCCTACTGTTGGAAAAGGGAGGAGGAGCTATAACTATGGAATAAAAAAGAAGACTAGAAAGTGTTCTGTAGTACTGGATTGAAACTGGAGTTGTCATTTTGGCCTCAAGGCTTTTAATAGATTTACATGTATATATTAATATTTTATATTTATATTTTCTATATCTGTATGCTAACAGGATCTAGATGCTCTGATATTTCAGTAGCAATGAGTATTCCTAGTGCCAACACCTTGTTTACTAGATACCATTAAAAGGAATGGTGGTTCTTTGGAGAAAAAGCAGATTCCAGGCTGGATCAAGAAAAGTACAAAATGAGCCTGGAACATCTCATGATGCCAGAAAGTAAAGAAGATTTCAAAGAATAATGAAGGTATAACAAAATGCCATACTGGTCAGTTTGCAGAATCTTCCACTGAACAAAACTGGGACAATTTGAACATCAAATAATGATAATAATGGTTAAGTAAAATAATCTATCTGTCCATATTAAAATATATATATGTGTACATAAATGGGGGAGAAGGAAAGGAATGCACTTCCTTCCAGTAATATGCAAACTAATACATTAAAAAAAGGATGGAGTTTGAAAATCATCAGTAGGCACTAAAACTCAGAGGTGAAGGTTTGATGAGTTATAGGATATTGCATAGCCTCAAAATAGCTCCCCACAAATTACTGATTAAATTCAAAGGGAAAAAATAGTTACTCACTAGTGGAAAAAACTGGTCTACATTATTTTCAAATGATCAAACTTATCATTGCTTATATTGAGACAGACAGACTGACATTATCTGCTCATATGAAGCCCTGAGAAGGTACAGTATGACTCTGTGGTATTCCTTATGAAAATGCATGATAATCTAGACCAGAGGAAACATTAAACTGACTCAAGTTGAGGGGCACTTTATAAAATAACTGGTCTCTGCTCTTCAAGAATGTGAATTTCAAGAAAAATAAAGAGCTTAGTGTAATGGCACATGCTTGTCATCCCAGCTACTCTGGAGGCTGAGGAAGGAGGATTGCTTGAGCCCAGAAGTTTAAGGCCAGCCTGGACAATATAGTGAGAACTCATCTTTAAAAAAATACCTGAAAAATCCTTTCCAGAGGGACACCAAAGGGATATAACAATGAAATGTTATACAGGTTACTGGACTGGAAAATAAGTCACTATAAAGGCCACTGATGGGACAATCGATGAAATATAAACATGGAAGTAGGTTCGATAATAGTTCTGTATCAATGTTAAATTTCTTGATTTTGACAGTTGCATTCTAGTTTTGAAAGAAAATATCCTTCTTCTTAGGAAAGACACACAGAAATATTTAGGAATAAAAGGCATGTCTCCAACATAAGTTCAAACGGTTCAGAAAAAAGGTATATAAAAATAGAAAATGAAAAGCAAATGGCACAAAATATGGCAACTGATGAATATGCTTTACAGAAATTCAATTTACCATTCTTGCGGATTTTTGAGTTTGAGTTTCTGAGTTTCTTCTGAGTTTGAGTTTCCTTAAAAGTTACAAGAAAAACAAGAACTATCATGTAAAGAGCACATAGGAAGAAAATCTGAGGGGAAGAAAACAGCCTTGAAGTGGAAAAGAGTTTGGCATGTTACAGGAACTACAAGAACCACAGTATGGCTGGAGTGTGAGGACAGGGTGCTGGGTGGCAAGTGGTGAGGAAGCAGATAAGACCATAGAAGCAGGGGCTAGAGCATGCAGGGTCTCATAGGCCATAGTAAGAAGTTCGGATTTAATTTTAACGGGAAGTTATTGTAAGGTTCTGAGCAGAGATGTGACAAAGATACATTTTGCAGTTAATTCCAGGGCATGATTCTGATTGCAGCTGCTCAGGCTGCACATCAGCCTCTGAATACCTCAATCACTGTATCTACAGGAAAAATGAACAGAAATAGCCAGGCCTCTTGGGCCTCTTACCAGGAAGAGGAGGATGGGGGGAAAATAAAGATCCCCCTGGAAACCCTGTGGGACAGCCCAAATCAATAGCTGCCAGTGCCCACGCCTTGCTCTGCCTGGGCCACTCAGCATACCACTCACTTATTGATCTCTACAGCAAACCTTTGTTTCAGTATTACAGCTCTAGGAATGCCCCAAATCACACTACAACTATCTGACACATTCAACACCACCAACAACAGCAAAAGTCCACACTTAAACCCTTTCCAAAGGGAGACAACCCACAATGACATCTGGTTTCTCTGCTCGGTTCCAAGTCCAATGTCTCTGGGTGATATTTCTTTCATCTGGCTAGGTTTGAATGTGGCTCTTCTTGACTCTGCAACTGAAGGCTAGATGACAAACATAGTGTTGGAAGAGTAGTAGTTGGTTATTCAGCAACTTCAATACAGAGGCTTCCCCTCCCCTAGAGAGGAAGGGCTGTGCCTGAACCCAGTTACCCACAGTCATAAAGATCCTTTCCTAGTAGTAGTAGCAGCAGTGGCAGCAGCAGCCTGCCCCTCAGGAGTTATCAGAGTCACCTGCCCCTACGGGGTGGTGGGGACTCCATGTATGCTACATGTAGAGAGTGAGAGACAGCTGCAATGACAGCATTTGCATGTTTTAACTAGCTGGGTGATTTATTTATCAGGCGATGGCAGCTGGCATTCTCAGACAACTCCTGGCATTTATTCTCAAACAATTTGCTGTCTAAAGCCTTTCTATTTATACCCCATATCCAAAACTTACCGTGATTGCATTTTAAGACAGTAGAGGGTCAGGATTCCTCACCTGCAGGACAAGGACCTGTGGTATGTCCAGCAGTATGCTGAGCTGAGTTTTGCAGACCTCTCTTTGTGATGATAATTATGCATGCTATAAGCCTCTCAATTCTAATCCTTGATTTGTATGTTTTCCCAATAAATCTAATTCCTTATAAACTTACACACACATGACATTGTGGAATTTGTCCTCACTCATCTTTAACTACAACAAAGACTATTTTTTATGTTTTGTAGAAGGGAATAAATGCAGTGAAGACCTCTCTGCTCTGCTAGTGGGCTGATTTTCTTCATCAGGGTAGACTGACATTTTTTAGGTTCTTCTTGCCAGGAGTATTTCCCTGATCTGTGGTCACCAGTGGCTATTCCTGAGAGTGGCATAGATAAAGATTCCCCTTTTGAGGTATAAAGACCTTTATTTATTTTATCTGCCAGCATAGGGTCCTCTTCTGATCACAAAACCTGACCTCTCTAAAGGAAACACATTTCATGTGTCTTAGGTATAACTACATCTCCTGCCTACGATACCTCCCATCCCTCCCTCCCTTCTCTCAGCTGCAGCGATGGACACATGACCTTAAGCCATAATGTCACACTCCTCCTCAGAACTCCTTTTCAGAGGTTTTGGAGAAGATATTCTCTTACAACTTTAAGGTGGGCGGGTTCAGAATCTTGGGGTGGTGGGGCCTCCATGTATGCTACATGTAGAGAATGAGAGACAGTTGCAATGACAGCGTTTGTATGTTTTATCTAGCTGGGCCTCAATGCAGTGTTACCTCTGTAATTTTCAGCTGAGTGACCTCAAGATATCATTTTATTGTTTAAGCAGTATGCTGTCATTTGCAGTCGGGAGTTCTACTTAATGACATCATGGTTTAGCAGAACATGGTCTGTTGGCAAATCTGGGAATTGCTTTCGTAGCTGAGTAATCATGGGACTTTCTTGGCCAGGTTTGGATTTTCTCTGGCAATTAAACTCCTTTAACAATCCTAGCTTATTTCTGGTGGGTTCGATTTTGAGGAGCCTCATTAGCTTGTAACAAATGCGGGAAATGAAAAATCTTACTGAGTCGTGATCACAGAATCTGGACTCTGTCTTTGAAGTTTCTATCTCTTGGCAACAGTAGTCAGGCTTCTCCTGATAGCTCTAGGCCTGAATTTAATACTTTTGTTTTCATCCCTGCCTTTAAAACAATAGACAGGAGGGGGAGACATATAGATTTCATTTAGCAAATTGCATTTATATTTTTTATTAAACATGAAAAAAAAAGATTTTTTTTCCTTTCACCATAGTGAAATCCCTATCAGTAAAAACTTTAATTTTGAGTATATGAAATAATATTTTCATTATAGCCACATTGTTTTAGCTATTTGTGCTGAGAAAGCCAACATTTTAGAATTGAAATGTTTATAATTTTAAAAGGTCTTTGATTCTGACTGAAATTCTATGATCAGAATTTCTTTTACTTTTGTGAATCTTGCTGTTATATTTTTTTTATATACTGCTTTTCCTTTAAGTTCTGAAAAGCCTTTTGAAAATATTTCATTTCTGATAATTGTGTGAATGGATTTTATGTAGAAATATAAAGATTATTCATAATATGATTTAAAAATTATTTCTGAAAGTCTAAAAGGCATGAACTGCCTTCATTAGGAAGGAAGAAAACTGGGATCATTTAGATAACAGGGATCAATTGAGAGATAAACCAATTTATTCACAAATGGTTTCTGAATTATAACTGAATTATAACATGTTTACTAAAATCATTTTGGAATTATTTTATTTGCTAGTTGATTTTGACTAATCTTTGTAGTGAAAATTAGTTCTTTTAATTACCACTTAGCAGCAAGATAAACAAATAGAGCTTGCTTTACTAAACCCCAAACTACAAAATGTAAACTTCTGACATATGATAAAAATGAAGGAAAGTATTAAGGTAAAGGAAGGATTCTTTCAGAAAATTAATCATCTTATTTAAATATACAGTTTTACTGGTGATTTATTTCTAAAATGTACTTTTAGCAATTATATTAATTTTTTATTACTGTATAATATATTGGCATAGACTCAGTACCTTGAAACAGCACTCATTTATTAGTTCACAGTTCTGTAGGCCTGAAGTCCAGGCATGGCACAGTTGTCTTCTTTGCTCTGGGTCTCAAAGGTTGAAATCAGAGTATTGACTGTGCTGCGTTACTTTCTGGAGGTTCTGGGGAACCTCCACCTCCAAGTTTATTCAGGTTGTTGGAAGAATTCATATGGTTGTAGGACTGAGGTCCCCATTTGTTTCCTGGCTATTAGCTGAAATTACTCTTAGCTCCTAGTTGCCACCCACATTCCTTGCCTTGTGGCCCCTTCCGTCTTCAAAGTGAGCCACAGAGAATCTCTCTCCAAATGAACTTCCCTTAGACTTTGAATCTTTTCCATCAGGAGAAGATCAGTCCCTTTGAGGGGCTCACCCTATTAGGTCCTTCTGAGCGTCATCTCCCTGTCATAATGTCAACTAATTTAGGACCTTAATTATATCTATATAACCCTTCACAGCAGCACCTATATTAGTGTTTCAATGAATAACTGGGTGAAGGTTTGTATGCCCCAAGGGGTGGGAATCTTGGGAGCCATCTCAGAATTCTGCCTAGTGCAGCAGTGAAATGTGCCATGATTCAATTAAAAAAAATCCATTTAAAAATATGATTCCTAATCCCAAATGAGAGGTTACTTGGAAGATCTGAAGTTATTTTAAGCAGGAGTTAAAACTGTCTGGTTCAAATTCTGATGTGTTTCTGGTCTCTTCGGCTGTCAAATGCCAACATAAAGTATTGACACTTGCCTGGGTGGAATTCACTCCAACTCCTTTCCTACCAAGACATGACCCTGCGGTCCTTTCTCCAGCAAGATGATGACTGCAATATCACCTCCATCATGTAAGTTCTCTTTCCCGTCAGCCATCAGCTAGGAGGAGTGGTGTACTTTGGATATTTATAATACCATAGCTTGGGAACCTATAAGTACAACCTTTAGCACATCTTATAAGTAGGGGAGGGCCTTACTTTTTTTTTTTTTTAAGCTCACATATAGCTTTGGCTCCCCCCAGGAAATGCCAGTCATAAGGTAGCATCACCTCTGTCAGGTTCAAAGGCAGACCCTCCTCCTCAGAGGCAGGAATGCAGTCCCAAAGGCCCAGCTGTACTCCAAATCAACTCCCTTTATCTCTCTCGGGGCTAAGCTGCAAAAACACTCCTCCTGTTCTGCCAGCTACTTAATCTCTCTTTCTCATTTCAAACTTCAATATACTCTTTTAGAAAAGAATCATACTAAGAATCATACTAAAACCGCAAAGCTAAGTGGCAGAAGTATCTCTGCTTCTTAGATCCCAGTTCCCTAGTGAATGTTTATAATATTGTCTCCAATCATTAAGAAGGTGTTCAATCATGTGCTGTACACAGTTTAAGAACACAGAGTGTGTCAAACTGCTGCATTTCCATTAGGGGTCATCCTGGTACAGAATCGCCTTATGCCCAGAGATGCCTGCATTTCAGAATTAAGCACACGCACTGTCACTGCTTTGTTATGGTGTTTGTGACTCAGTGGTGAGTTGGGGACACTGCACTTCAGGGGTTAGCCTGGTTCCCCCTTGGTGCCTCAGCTCCAGCTCTTTGTCCCTGAGTCATCAGATCACAAGTCTACAAAATGCACCTTAACCAGCAAGGCTGTATGCAGAGTGGCCGTGAAGGTTCCAGTGCCAGATGCTCCAGGTTCAAATCCCAGCTCTTCTGCTTCCTATGTAAAGTCATTTAAGGTTTCTGTGCTTTTGATTTGTATCTTACAAGATACACTCTTGAAGCGTACACATGCTAGGTATTATTTCAAGCACACATGCCTTCTGCAGTGAGGGCTAAACCTGCTGATGTGCTTCTTGTCCCTTGGCTCAGGAGCTGAGGCAGAGCTGGGTCAGTAGATGAGGCTTTTCTTACTGTCTAAATACCCCTCATACCTTGAATCTCTTGTATCTAACCACTTCTCCCTGTGCCCACTACCCAAGCCATCAAACTGCTCTTACCTGCATTAGTGTAAGAGCCTCCTTCCTGGCCTCTGTGCTTCTCTTCTCACTTTCCTGTGTCTGTCCTCTATGTGGCAGCTGGGACGATCCTTTAAAAACATGAGTCTGGTCTTGTCACTCCTCTGCTCAGAGTCCTGCAATGACTTCCCATTTTATTCAGTGTAAAAATAAAAGCCCTCACAATGGCCTGTAAGCCCTTCATTCTCTGGTGCCCCCATTAACTCTCTGACTCGTCCCTGCTCGCTTGGCTCCTGTGATGCCGTCCTCCTTGCTGTTCCTCACACGTGCCAGCCAGGTTTCACCTCAAGGTCTCTGCACATGTTGTGCCCTGTGTCTAGAATGCTCTTCCCTCTGAAGTGTGTCCCTTCCTTATATCTGTTCAAATGTCACCTTCTCAAGGAGATTCACACAGACTCTCTTCTCTCACACTTCTGATCTCCTTTACCTTTCTCTACCTTTTTATTCCCCCATAGTCCTTGTCATAATTTCTGCACACCATATATTTTACTTATTTCTTATGTCTATTAGTCATTTTTTTTGTTTCCCCTTGGCAGGATATAAGTTCCACATGGGCATGGATATTTCACTTTCTTCTCTGATGTAT
This sequence comes from Mirza zaza, assembly GCA_008750895.1. NCBI lineage: Eukaryota > Metazoa > Chordata > Mammalia > Primates > Cheirogaleidae > Mirza > Mirza zaza. The sequence goes on from VSMD01026550.1 coordinate 13,682, forward strand.
CACAAGTGCCTGGAACTGCGTCTGACACATAGTAGGGGCTCAATAAATATATGTGGAATTAAAGAAGGAGTGAGCATTGTGTTAGGGGAGACAGAGATGGAGAAAGACTAATGTGATGTCTGTCAAAGAGCTGGTGCATCACAGACAGCAACATGGAATTCTAAATAAGAGGATGTATTAAAAACAGAGCCCTGCAAAATGGGACTAGAGTAAACCAAAGTACTGGCTGAACCTCTTGGTTTTATAGTCATCTTTTCGGGCAAATGTAGACATACAAGCAGTGATCCTAGTGCTGCACCCAGAGTCTGATCACAGGTGTTACATAAATATGTTTTGACTGACTCACTTTGACCTCCATCATTGTCAAAACTCAGGTGTGTCTGTGAGGCAAACCATAATCTCATGGTGCAGGCAGGTGAGGAATGGAAAGAGATTATAACTGGGGGTTGGTAAGTAATCTGAACTATAGTTTCGGTGTAAGAGGGCCTCTACTGGAAAGATCTCAGTTGGACTTTTAATTCCCACAAACACAGATTTGAGTTCCAACTCTGTTATTTTGTAGCTGTTGTGGCCTTAGGTTGGGTGTTTTTCATCTCACGTCTTCAATTTCCTCTGCTGCAAAGTAGGGGAAAGGAATATCTTCTCTAGAAATATCCTAAGAACGAAAAACAATTTGATGGCAGTAAGTATTTAATAAATAGTAGGCATTGCTGCTGTTATTGTTATTTTTGAATGTACGTGGAGAACTTAGGTTTGATTTAGATTAGTGATTATATCTGCTGGGGACTGACATGTGTACCCTTTCCCCCAAATTCATATGTTGAAGCCGTAACCCCCAGTGTGACTGTCTTTGGAGATAGGGCCTTTAAGGAGGTTATTAAGGTTAAGTAAGGTAATAAGGCTGGATCTCTGATCCAGAGATCAGAGACCTTTTAGTGTTAGTGTCCTTTTAGGAATAGACACCAGAGAGCCAGCTCTTGCTTTCTCCACCATGTGAGGACACAGCAAGAAGGCAGCTGTCATGAGGCTAGGAAGAAAGCCCTGACCAGAAATGGAATTGGCCAGCACCTTTTCAGCTTCCAGAATCGTGAGAAATAAAGTTTGATTGTTTAAGCCACCCAATCTATGGCGTTTTGTTATGGAAACCTGCACTGTCTACGACAATATCCAATGGTGTTTCACAGGGCAAAGTTTTAGGCGAACATTTAGTATGTAGTTGGTGTCTGGGTAACACTGGATACATCCGAAACCCTGGAGATAGGGTATTCTCAAGCCTGTGCATTGTTGAGGATCCTGAAAGTGGGGTGGGATTACAGCAGAAAACTGGACTGCTGCCCAGAAGCTGAAGTGGACAACCAGTCAATGGACTGGGCACAGGGCCAGTGGAAAGGAAGCTAAACCCAGTCTCATGCCAGATACCAGATGTTAGGGGAGGGCACAGGTATCTGATACAGTGCCTTCTCTGCTCAGGTGATGTTGATGAACCAGACAAAACCGAGCTTACAGATGAAGGACACTATGCTCAGAGCTGAGTGGAGCCAGGAAGGGCAAAGCCTGATCATTATCTTCAGCTATAAAGTGCTTATTTCCACTAGACCTTGGAAAGGTTTTCAAACGAAAAGCCTAACACCAATGTACATTAAAATGTTGGTTGTTTTAGAATTATAGGTTCATTCTTTTGATCATTTAAAAATGATTTTACATATGGTTAATAGAATTGGAGGTAGTTGTTTAGCTTTATCTAATGGACTAAATTATCTAAAATATCATTGAGAGATTTATACAAACTCTTTTATGATTACTCTCTGGGCAATCCTATCAAGCAATTGTTCTCTACTTGAGGTCTGGGTTATGATTCTTAATGTGTGGTCTTTATTTTTACTATTAGCATATCAATTGTTTAACATTGATAATATTTCCTGCAGAGATTTATCCTCCAAATTGGATATCGTCATTTCCCTTGCTTGGGTAGCTAGATATCTGAATTTACACTAATTAGAATTGACTGTTCTGAGTTGACAAAGAGCCCTACACAGGCTAAATCGTGATATGCATAAGGAGTGAGCTTAGTCTTTCTCAAGAGTCAATATTTTTCCATTTGGTTCACAACAATTCAGAAAGTTCCATAAAATCTTTTTCAGAAATAATTCTGAAAAATTTTCTAAGTATAAGACATACATATAAAATACATGTACTGAAAATTCACTTAAACCCATTCTGGTTGATATCCCTTCATGTAGGACACATACGTCCAACTATATTCAATAAAAACAGTTTAGTAAAGATAAGTAGCAGTCATATTGCAAAGCCCTGGGGAGTATCAGAATGAACAAAGCACAGGCCTTGGCTTTTGGAAGCTTAAACATTAGTAGGGGAGAGAGGCAAGTTTGATAGCAATTATTATACAGCACAGCATGAGCTCTGCTAAGGGAGCTACATATTCACCAGATGCCACAGGAACAAAGCAGAGCAGCACTGAGCTCAACGTAATTGTGGGGTATTGAGGACATTTTCTCAAATATATGATACATAAGCAGAGTGTTGAAAGACATATAGGAATTATCCAGGTGGGTGGGAAAGGGTATGGAAGAACAGTGAGGCACTGTAGGCAGAAGGAACTGCATACTGCTGTTCACAGCTCTGGAAAAGCAACATGTAGTTGGGGGGACTTTGTGTAGATTCATGTTTTCTGAGAGTATCGAAGCTAGAAGAGCTCTCGTGTTATATTTTAGGAAGTTTGGATGAGGAGACATGAGGCGTTTGTAACAAGTGGGATGTTGTGATTATTTTCATTCTTTAGAAATTTCACTGAAGGATAATGAGAGTACTTCCCTATCTTTTCTCATTTACACCTCATCATAATCTTGTGTCCAGCTGAGTGTTTGTAACATGTTGGACTTTACTGAAAAGGTGGTCATCTTGTACTATCCCCTTCTTTATCTGTCCTCATAAATTTTATCTATATTCCATTTTCAATTCATGGTAGCTGTTGCTGATAGGATGGTTATATTATCTTGCATAACTGCCCTTTCTTTTTGTTTGTTACTCTGGATTTTATTTTTTAAATGGACCATGGTGGTTTTATTCAAGGGCCCTATGTGCAGAGCAACCCCCAAATGCAGAAGGGGCAGAGAAACCAAAGAATGAGGCAGACAAATCCAGTTTGTCAGTAGAGGGTGTTTTATTGTGGAACTTTTAGACAGAAGTGTGGTCTTGGGTGGCAGCAAAACAGGTAAATATCTGAGCTGTTACCTCCTAAACCAGAGGCTTGTATACCAGAGAGAAAGAGGGTATATGCTATACATGGGCAATTAAAGGCGACCCTCTAGAGCAGGCAAGAATGCTATGTATGTCATAGCCTACGATTTGCATGATAGCATCCAGGTTGCTTTGAACTAGAGCAGAATTTATGGTGAGTACATGTTCTTACACTAGCAACAGTAAATAAAGTAGAAATCAGGAGGCATTCCTGGGACTGGGGTTAATCAAGAGTCAACATAGTGGGTTAGCACCCAAGATGGAATCACTTTTGTCTCCACAGTGGTCAAAAGAAATTATGTGGCTACTGAGAAATGAAACCACCAATATTCCTTGTCCCTATGTTGTATAATACTAGGAATAGACATTCATTCTTGTTCTTATTTTAAAGTATTGGTACCAGGTAAAAATAACTTAGCTGTTTTTTTCAAGAAATACCTGCTTGTGGATGAAAAGGCTGTAAGTCAATGAAACAGCTTACTTATCAGAACTAATTTATTTATCAAGATTTGTTTCAAGACCCCTGCTTCACTGTGTCTACCAATCCAAAGCTAATAAATAAAAAAGCACAAAACACAAAACAACCTCTTCCCAATATCAACCAGTTTCCTACTTGCAAGACCCACCTTAAAAATATTCAGCCAAGACCCTAAAGCCCTATACATATTCTGCCCTAATTTTCCATTTTGAGACATTGATAAAACTCTCTTAAGGTGATGTTCCTCTTTACTACAATAAGTCTAATAAGTATAGCTTTGCTTGTTCCATAGATTTTTCTAGTGTTTTTAACAGGGAGAATTGACATTCAATACTATTCTGCTGTAAACTGGCTTTGACATTAGACTGTTCAATATGCAATAGTTCCCTCTTATCTGTGATTTTGCTTTCTACAATTTCAGTTTCCACGGTTTTAGTTACCCATGGTCAACCATGGTCCAAAAATAGATAAGTATAGTACAATAAGGTGTTTTGAGAGAGAGAGAAAGAGACCACATTCACATAATTTTTATAATGGTATATTGCTATAATTGTTCTATTATATTGTTAGTTATTGTTGTTAATCTCTTACTATGCCTAATTTATAAATTAAACTTTATCATGGTATGTATATATAAGAAAAAACATAGTATATATAGGGTTTGGTACTATCCACGGTTTGAGGAATCCACTGGGGGTCTTGGAATGTATCAACCTGGATAAGGGGGGGCTACTGTAATTTCGTCTATGGTAGTCTGATGAAGTTACTGCGGCAACATTGTTCCTAAAACAGTATTTGGAGATTGATGAGATGTGCTGTGTGGGTGAAGGCATAAATTAATTAAGTTGTTTACTTTTTTGCAGACAGAATTTTATCATATAACGTGGGGTAAGAGCTGTTGGCAGAGTGGATCAAGATTTTGAGTGATGGGGGAAAGTTTCGTACATCTGCTAAAGTGGACACTTCATTCCATTGCCTGTGCTGGCACTATTACATTTCTGAAAAGCAGAATAAATTGCTTAACTAAGGTTGCTCAACACTTCTCTATGGCTCCTCATTGCTCTCATGATAAAATTCAACTTATATCTTCCAGTCCCCTTTGTATTCCCATGTCTGCTTGCTACTGCAATTACCTTATGCCTCCCCTCGCTCACGGATCCATGCACACGGATCCATGCACACGGATTCATTTTGCGAACACACTGGGTACTCCATTGTCTCTGGGCCTTTGTTCATGGTTTTCCATCTACTTAGATCAAGGGTCCTCAAACTTTTTAAACAGGGGGCCAGATCTCTGTCCCTCAGACTGTTGGAGGGCGGTTGGAGAGTGTGGCGCACATTCCACACATGCGCACTGTGGGGCCCAGGACGAGTCTGCCGCTAAGCAGGACAGGCAGCGGGGGCAAAAACACCCGGGAGGCCGGATAAATGTCCTCGGCAGGCCGCATGTGGCCTGCGGGCCTGTAGTTTGAGGACGCCTGACTTAGATCAAGTTCTACACATTTAACTAGTTAAATCCTACGTAGCTTTCCCTTCTCAGTCTAGTTATTACTTCCTCTGGGGATTTTATTCTGAACCCCTAAGATTGTACTAGGTGCCCCTCTTGCATAATCTCATAGTGTTCTGTGATTTCCCCATTATGCACTTATTACCTTGTAATATAATTAGGGTTTATTTGGCTATCTCTTACCCAGACTCCCCATTCCAGCTGGTAAGCTCCTTAAGAGAAATACTATGTATTATTTTTTTCTATGTATTCCTTACCTAGCATACTGCCTTCTTAGTTGGTGCTTCATAAACATTTGTTGAGCAAATGAATAAACAGTTGCCCTGCTGCTTTCAATGACCTCATTGTCTCCTCTAGTAACTGCTGCACTGGTCTCAGGCCATCTCCTGTTGGACACTATATCTGACATGAAACTTTTGAGAACATTTATTGCACACATTGATTTTGCTTTAGTGAAACATAGTTTTTTTAAAAAATTGATTTTGTGTACTTGCATTCTAGCTGGTCATAGGACTTGAACTGGAGGCTAAATAGCAATTTTTAAAACTGCAAGCACTGCCATCTGTTTATTTCATGTGCCCTCTCCCAGTTAATTCTTGTACCCTTGTTGCATATATTTCACTTTTACACATGGGGATCTCTTCCTCTTGAATATGCAGACTTCTATTTTTTTCATGCATGAACCCAATACTTAAGGTGCAACATTGTCCTAGCAATTCTGCATCTGTACCCAAGTTCCTTTGAACTCACATCCTCTGCCTACCACCTTATCACCTTTCCCCTCTCCACTCATGGGTTTACTTTCTATTATAAGTATTGTGATTGCCTGAATTTCTCCAAGCCATCACTGCCATCGAGGCATGTTCTTCTGTGTTTTGAGAGCGTCAAAAAGTCTATGTTATAGCCTAACAAGGGTGTGAGGAAGACTGAACAGACCTGGTTGTATGGGGCAGGATCCATACCTAAGCTGCCAATTATTTAAGGATGACTAGTGTAGCAGTACCATGATGATAAGGAAATACAAACAGTGAGGTTTAAAGAGTATCAAGGAGTCTACCATCTCAAATATTGTTCATCTGTGGTCAAAATCTCTTAATGAACATCATGCAAAGACCATTCTTTACTTTAAAATGTCTTCCAAAGAAATATGAATAGCATGGAAAGAGATAACACACCTTCAGGTTTGTGGTGCCCACTATCCCTCTAGTGTAATTAACTTTATAAAGTGAAAAGGAGGCTGGGCCTGATGGCTCACACCTATAATCCAATCCCAGCACTTTGGGAGGCCAAGGCAGGAGGATTGTTTGAGGCCAAGAGTTCAAGACCAGCCTGGGCAACATAGCAAGACCCTGTCTCTACAAAATATATATATAAAAAAGTAGCTTAACCTGGTGGCATATGCCTGTAGTGCCAACTACTGGGGAGAGTGAAGTGGGAGATCACCTGAGCCAAGACATTGGAGGTTACAGTGAGCTATGACTGCGCCACTGCACTCCAGCCTGGGGGATGGAGTGAGAGCCTATCTCCTGAAAAAACAAACAGTGTAAAGGCGTCTAGCTGTCAGATCCAGCTTTGAGGAACTGAGCCACAGCGCTGACTTCTGGAGAGAAGACAAGTGTTCAAAAACAAATTTCGTATACTTTGATGCAGGTATACCCCAATTTATAATGGGTCTCAGTCCCTGCCTCTCAGATTATCAGAATCTCAGAACCCTCTTAGAGGTTCTCTTCTTCCCTCTAGTGCCTGTAAGAAATTTTCTACAAGTCTGTCAGTTCTGTTGGTCTCCTGGGTTGCCTGGCTTTGAAAGCCTGGCCGCCACTCTGTCCAAGCTATAGATCACGTTTACCTGATTGTTTCCTGTAGTCTTGTGGCCTCTTCCTTATGTCATTGTATGCTGTTAGCACTATGATACACTGTAGTATGGGGGGCGGGAAAGAGAGAGAGAGAGAGAGAGAGAGAGAGAGAGAGAGAGAGAGAGAGAGAGAGAGAGAGAAAGAGAACGCCCTTAATTCTTTGTAGCAAAGCTAAGACAGTGCTTCAACATTTGACAAAACTTTGGAGACAGTTGTGGAGTAAGTGAAAATAATTGTATAGGAGAGATCAATGTATTGTTGCTAAAATGTAGTAACTATCAGAACCCACAGACCCAGTTCCACCCTCTGGATGGCAAACATTGCCAGTGTCCACCAATATCTGTAGCTTCTCTTCTCTTGAGCACTCAGGATTATATACTTTTAGCCACCCTGAAGTTGGATAAGGCAATGGGATTAGTTCTGGCCAATGTGAATGGAAGCAGGGCCACCTCAGGGTGAAGGAGGCCCTCGGCATATTTCACTAGGCCCCTTCCTATGTAAACAACTTGATTTGATAATGTAATACAAAATTCATGAGCTCATATAATTTATAGTTATTTATCAGTGAAGATTTAAACTAAGGGTTAGAGAAGAGATACTTAGGCATTTGATTACTGTCAGATCAGTGCAAGTAAAAATTTTTTGTGTAGTATCCAGGCACCCTCTCTTTGTGTTTAGGTATAGGAACCATCTTTTACCTTCTTTATTATTAAATGCACCATTTCTGGCTAATTTCATAGTTCCCACTGGGAGGAAAAGGTAATAACATTATTAGTCACAATGCCATGGTTCTTTGGCAGCTTTTATATTGAAACAATATACATCTTCTTGCCCCTGCAGCTTTGTAATTCCACATTTAATGCTGGTTGCATCATGACTCCTGACACTGCGTTATCTATCCTGGCATCCCTGGAGAGTGGCTTCTAATGATTCAAAACTTGTTACTGTGCTTTATGGATGATGATCACAAATACAAGTCTTACCGAGTGTGTGAAGGAAAATGCGAATGACAATTCATTTTTGATCATGTTAAATATACTGGTTAGAGTTTTAGAGTATGATAAGTTGTATACATCTTCCAACCAGTAAACTCCTTAGGCTATAATCACTACATTTCTAGAAAGTGGTCTCTTTCACTGTTGACTGTACCTCTGAATTCCATGCATGGACACCAGTGGGCGGATAGAGTGAGAAGAGCAGTGCACACAAAGAATGTCTAGGCCCTCATCTGACATGGCTTAAGACAGACCTGGAAGAATGTGATATCATCACAATGATCAGAGGCCACAGGAGACATTAGTTGGAGGAGCCCATTGACACTGAGCAGCAATGATCTAAAAAATCCCTTGAAGGGACAGACAATCCCAGCCTTTCCCCAAGATTTTCTCTGTTATGTGATGCAGAGTGTTCAAAAGGGATAGCATTTATTGCACTGCATGTCAACAGTGGGAAGTACACAGAATGAAGGATGACTTCTGCTACCCTTAGGTACAGTAGACTGGAGGGGTGAATTGAACACAGAAGGTGAGAGCTGACACAGGGGCCCAAATAGAGTTCAAGCCTGAGGGATGGTGGGGAAGAGATGGTAGCCCCAAACACAGAGCTCATTTTGTGTCCAATGTGAGTGAGAATCCCTCCAAAATGACCATGCTGTTACCATTCTGGCAATCGATCTTGTGTAATTTTATGAAAGGCATATCATGCTGCCTGCTGGGAGCAATCTCCTTCACCATGCTTCCCCCCCTCCCCCCCTGGAACCAGAGCCTGACATGTGGTGTCAGGATGATCCCACAGGTACAAGTCCCCAGGAATCCTTGGGGGCATCTGGTTGACTTCATGCATGGGATAGAGGGTCAGAGAAGACCTTAAAGGAGAACAATGGGGGCTGGTCTGGGCTACACTATCAGTCTTAGCCAAGTCCCAGGCACTGGCAGAGCACTCCAAATTCCAGAGCTCCCTGAAGTGTGGGGCCTGGGTCAAAGAGCAGTATTACCTGGCAGTGATATAGAGAAGTGCACGTGGCTATCCATTTTCCTGATGCAGCAATAAGAAGGCTGCATATTGCAGACAGCGCAGCTACCAAGGGTGAAGCCTCCATCAGCCTGGGACCTTGAGTGACAGTGTGGAGCAGAGGCTCTTGCTGACCCACAGGGGCATGTAATGTACGTGAGAAGAGGGAAGCTGGGGTGCATGTGTAGTACTCCCTCAAACCTTCAGATAAGGCTACATTATATTTTAATGCCATCTTATTTCCAAATTGTACCTCCTAGCTGATGTGGCCTTGAGAGAAGCCCCCGTTAAATAGGATTGTGTTTCCTCTTGATTTGTAATATTTAAGGACACAGGGTCCATATCTTTCAACTGTTTTCTTTTTTTAATTGCACTCTGCTCCATGCTCTACTTGGTGCTGATAACGCCAGCATGCTTCTGATTTAAGCAGAGAGGCACTATTGACTTCATCTGACCTCTGCACTGAAAACAGATCTTTGGTGAAAAGAAGGCAATGTAAAACCGGGCCCTTGTTTTGATCCTTATCTGTTGGCAGAAGTGCTATTTATTTTCAAGTGTTTTGTATGCCAGCATATTTCAAGGACTGACTCCTAAATATGCTTCAAAGAGAAAAACTGCATAATAAAAATCAGAAAGTTTACAAAGATGGATTAGCTTGTAAAGGGGCAGGGGTTGAGTGGCTATATAGAATTCTAATGATTTTTATTACCAGGATAAGGGAAAATCTTTCTTTCCTAAAATTAGAGTGGTTGGGGAGGAGGGAAGCATTTGTTTATTAAGAGTTAAACTTTCGGCCGGGCGCTCAAGCCTGTAATCCTAGCTCTCTGGGAGGCCGAGGTGGGCGGATCGTTTGAGCTCAGGAGTTCGAGACCAGCCTGAGCAAGAGCGAGACCCCATCTCTACTATAAATAGAAAGAAATTAATTGGCCAACTAAAAAATATATATAGAAAAAATTAGCCGGGCATGGTGGCACATGCCTGTAGTCCCAGCTACTTGGGAGGCTGAGGCAGCAGGATTGCTTGAGCCCAGGAGTTTGAGGTTGCTGTGAGCTAGGCTGACGCCATGGCACTCACTCTAGCCCGGGCAATAAAGTGAAACTCTGTCTCAAA
>VSMD01026553.1:0-56376 GCA_008750895.1 Mirza zaza
GTGTGTGTGTGTGTGTGTGTGTGTGTGTATGTGTGTGTGTGTGTTTAGGGAATTAGACTATGCATATCTAGACACAAATCTCCTGCAGCTCAGGAGCACAAGAGTTAGAGGAGGGGCTGTAGATGAAGGGGCCAAGACAGGGGTCTGGGCAGGAGGGAAGAAGGTGACAGGAAGGTGAGAATGCTACAGAGTCAAGAAGTCAGATGCACAAGGAAGGTAGCATGGCATCCTGATAAGACAGAGGCCCAAGTGGAGCTCAGGCAGGAAGCCTTTCAAGGGAGGAAGTGAGTTTGAATGTAGGGCTGTGTGAGCTGGGGAGGAGCCCGGCCACCAGCCCGGGGGAAGGGTGGAGAATGAAGGGTGGGCCTGGGTGTAGACACACTGGAAAGAGATTTCCAGAAGGAGAGGCAGTGTTTTCCAGTGTCTGGTGCCAAGCAGGAAGAGATGTGGGCAGCTTGCTCTCAAACAGGGTTCAGGGGGGCAGTTACAGCAGGGGTGGGGAGAGTGGGTGGGAGGGAGTGTGGAAAAGCAATATATCCACCTCTGTCCTCTAAGAAGACCCTCAAGCAAGCTTGCTGGTTAGGTAGAATCCAAGGGGATTTGGTACATAGGGACAGTTACCAGGACCCCAGCAGAGGATCAATAGATGCCTGAGCTCTGGGAAAGGGACAGGACAAAGGGCTCGGAGGAGGTGGCAGCTGCAGGACAGTGCCCAGCCTGGAAGGTTGGAGAAAACCGGGCAGGGAGCCTGGGCACCCAAGGCCTGAAAGAACTTAGGGGGCGGGGATCTTGCAAGCATCAAGAAAATGGGGAGGAGAAGGCGTGGGAGTGGCTGGAGCCCAGAAGAATGGAGAAACTTGGTGTGGGGGTGTGAGACATAGAGCCGCAAAGATGTCTGAGTGTGCCGGGCCCCTAGGAGGTCACCTGTACACTGTCAGCGTTTGCTCTGCATCTGCATAGCCCCAAGATTCCTCTGTCCCAACCCAAATGGCCCTTGAAGGCTTCCTCCCCGGTGGACCCGAATCCTGTTCATTCCCCATTAGGTCCAGAGGCGAGAGACACACACGAAGCCTCATGTGTAGCAAAATGATGTTTATTTTGCACATCGGGGTGCAGATGGGTGGAGGAGGGAAAAGCATCCATGAGAGAAAAGGGGAGCGCCTTGGTTTTATAGAGGGTTTTGGCCGGGAGTAAGTAAATAGGCCAGAACAACCATTTGGAATTAATTCTTTTGCGAACAACCAATTCTTTAGATCCCTGCCCCAGTCCCACCCATCCTTCATCTCTGGTGTAGCTGCTATCAGGAGAGCTAGGCAGGGATGAACTTGGTCTCTAGCAGGGAGGAAGAGGGGGAAGGAACGCTGGCTGCAGCTGTCTGTGAGATTTACACAGTCTGGGGACTCTCCAGGCTGTTGTTTTACAAGCCTAAGTTTTACATTAACCACATTCTGTCCTATGCATACTTTTTGGGTTCCCACCTGGCAGAAACCAACATTCCCCATCCAGAGTTCTTAAGGAGGCCATTTCTACCTGGTTCCCTGTTCGATTCCTCCTATGAAAGTAGGACAGGCTCCCTGAAGGCCACATGTTGTACCTATTCTCCCCTGAAGCTTCCCCATGGAGGCCCGAGGCCTCAAATTCCCTCAGGACTCAACTCCAGAATTGCATCCCCAGAAACCTCCCCATTCCCTAAACCCAGGTGGGCTCGGAGGCTTCAGCAGCCCAGACCCCAGGGAGATCTCCTCCCCCATCCTGTGTGTGGTTCCCTTCACACCCAGACCCCTCCCTCGTCAAGTGCAGCCCAGAGACTCACCCCAACCCCAGCAGGAAATCACCACAGAAACAGCCATGACACAACCCCCCAGGTAAATAACACTTTATTCCCGTGTTGCCTTTGTCAGGGGGCAGGGTGGCTGAGATCAAAGAAACCACTGACGATGGACATTTCTGAGTCCTCGATGATACAATGCTTGCATTATTAGTTCATCAAACACCCAAGAGTGTATCTGTCGTCCAGAGCCGGTAAACATAACGAACAGGATTTATAGATCGTCGTTCATCCACAGTCTCTGTGGTTGCTTTTATAAATGTCATTCCAATTCACATGTAATCGTTTCGTAGGCTCCTTTTGTTCACATATTTGGTATTATCGTATTCCAAATCATATGTAATGCCATACTCCCATTTTACGACAAAGTGCAGGCACGGCAACGGATTCATAAGTAATAATTTCTTTTTTTTTAAGACAGAGTCTCGCTTTGTTGCCCAGGCTAGAGTGAGTGCCCTGGTGTCAGCCTAGCTGACAGCAACCTCAAACTCCTGGGCTCAAGCAATCCTCCTGCCTCAGCCTCCCGAGTAGCTGGGACTACAGGCATGCGCCACCATGCCCGGCTAATTTTTTCTATATATATTAGTTGGCCAATTAATTTCTTTCTATTTATAGTAGAGACGGGGTCTTGCTCTTTCTCAGGCTGGTTTTGAACTCCTGACCTCAAGCAATCCGCCCGCCTCGGCCTCCCAGAGAGCTAGGATTACAGGCGTGAGCCACCGCGCCCGGCCCATAGTAATAATTAAACCACACTTACTTGTGGTCGGCGACGATGCATCATCTTTTCGAAGAAATACATGATTTTGTTTTGGACACATTTCATATAAATCCTGTGATATAAAAATGAAGCTGTTTTGTTTAGTATAAGCATCAGAAACTCACCAATTAGAAACGAAGTCACCAGCTTTAAGATCATTACCTTTTCCATTGGCCATGCCATTACTCCAATCCACTGATTCGTTAGGAATTTTCTCATCACAGGCACTTTTTCTAGTAAAATTGCAATAATCCTTTTCTTTATAAATGGAAAAAGTGAATCCATGAAAAACGATTTTAAAAAGTTAAAGCAAATTACAGGAAGAGAGAAAGGAAAACGATCACGAAATCGAAGGTACTTCATTAGGCAAAAAATAAGTAGAATAAAAGTAATTAAAAACCAAGACCAGAAAAAAAAGGAATGCATAGTTAGTCTGGTCATGGTTTTGACCAACTAATGCTCTGACTTCATCCGGAAGAGCTGCGGCTTTAAAAGTCACTCATCATGGCCTCAATCCAACAAGAAGTGGTCCTGACCAATACGCAAGTAACACGGTGACCGGCGCCGTTTTGTGTTTAAAGTCACCGCCCCCAAACAGATCTGTGCCCAGGTTGTGTAATGGCGGAAAGGTCAGAGGCAGTGGGACCTCACAGTGGGTTGGGGGAGCATAAGGAGATCCAACTATGGGGGCAGGACCTCTCCATGATCAAGGACACACGACAAGTGCACAGGGAAAGGATGGTGTTTACTAAACATGGTGTGTATGAACACGGAACATTCTGAAGTTCCTCTAATTCTGTGCCAGTCTGAATAAGGGGTCCCCATGCACCTGGGACCTGTCGCCTGTGCCCTGGGAAAGTTACCTGCTAGGACAGAAGGGCTTTTGCAACTGGGAGAAAGTGAAATATCTCAATATTGGGAGATTCTGCTAGAGCCTGATGGAATCACACGTGTCTTTACAAGAGAGAGGCAGAGAGTAATCTGAGTCCAGAACAGGACAAAGGCGAGGGAACCATTGTATGGAGGGTTTATCGACACATGTAGATAACCATGCTTGCCAGGTAGTGTTAATACAGTTTTCTGGGGGCCCCAACAATACAAAGGGAGGAAATAGTTCAAGAGAAATTCTCAGGGAGTCAGGTGCCTTTCTCATTAGTATGTAAAGGCAGACAAGAATCCACCAGACCAGGCGCAGTGGAGTTATTAACATAGACAGGGATAGAGGGTTCTGCCGAAGACACAGGTTGCAGTAAAGGAGGATTAGGTACATAAACCCAATCACTAAAGTGTCCATTGGCCTGGGAAGAGTGTATACTTACAGCAGCAGCCATCATTATAGGTAAAAAATGGATCACAAGATTGGTGGCAGTGACTGGTGTATTGGTGTCCCCTACGGAATTGAACCTGTGACCTTGGTGTCATAAGCACCAAGCTGTAACCGGTTAAACTAACAAGTCTCATCAGTCATAGGCAGCTGCTGAGCACAGTAGCCCCATTTCCTGTCCCTGTCAATTGATCTAAGGAAATGTTAATATTGTTATTATGATTGTAAGTTGCCTGGGTCTCACCACGATCCATCCAACACGTTTTAAGTGGAATAAATTCACCTGGAGATAATACGGCTTTAGAAAGAGCCAATCAATCTGCAAGAATCAACCTATTTCCTTCAGCTATCCCTTGAAGTATTCTGTATGTGAAAGGGGAATTAGTCCCATATTGCTGAACAGCCAACATAAGCTCTTTTAATAATTTAAAAAGGAAAGGTTCATAATTAGCTTCATAAACACCATCAAGATTTTGAGGGCCCATGCCAGGTGCAATCAATCATCAAATTGTGATCGGGAAAGCCATTTGCACCGCGTCCATATCACCCTCTCTTTCAACTTGCAATATTCCCTGTTGTGAAGGGGACAGGGGAGCAAGTGGACCCCATGCAGCCTTACCGGTTTAGGTAGAGGAGGGGGTAACTCCACTTCATCCTCAATATGATCAGGAAAAGGAGGTACCGAGGCATAGGGTCCAGCAGAAAATTAGGGGATTCCAACTCTTCTGGGGAGGGCACCTCTGTCTCATCTTCCTCTTCTTCTTCTTGAGTTTGCAGCAGCTTCAACATGGACTTAATCAAGGTCCATGTGGGCCAGATAGTGACCGGTAAGGGAACCCCTTGTAGGTGGAAATTCTTACTTCCTTTCCTACCCTTTCCCATCCCCCATCTCTAAACTGCCGAGTGTGGGGAACCATGAGCAATATTTCTCCACTATCAAGAGTATTTGCAGCAGTCTACAGTCATTCGTCTTAGCTCCCCTGGCTTTTAATAATTGTCTTAATAAACAGGCATACAGGGGTACTTACCCACACTGTCCGTATTGCCCATAGTAACCCCACTGACTTACCGAGCCGCACATGTTCGTCAGGAAAATTTAGAGGGCTCCACACCAGCTCAGGATTCTGCAGCTAAAAGTTTTACTTTTGCTCCGGTAATCTTTCTTTTGTCCTCTCCCTGTTCACATTGCCCACAAGGCAACACTCCATTTTGCCTTGCCAATCTTCACTGTTGTATTTATTCCTTTTCTTCTGTTGTTTAAACTGCCAAAGCTTTGTGATGACATACACAAGCATAAACCCTCCATCTGGAACGTCGCCTCATTCCAGGAAGAAGCAGATGGAGGACTACGTCTCCCCTCCTCCCATAGATATGGAAGGGAAATGTTGAGAGTGGGAATGTGTAACAGAGGGAATGTCCTGGAAAAAAAGGAGGGCAAAAACTTTTCTGTCTTCTTTCAACTTCCCCTACTCTTTTGGGAATGGCAGCCTGGACCTCATCCCTGAAGCAGGTTAAGTCTTTTGTTAAAACTCTCACATGGCACCAGCCCTCCATGTAGTCTGCTGGTGGAATTCATAGGCTTTGTTTTTGGCAGAGATGGGAGGATTAGAATAGTTATCCACAGCAATCATGTGAAGCCCAGAACCCTCCCTTTAAAAACTCTGTATTTCTGCCTATGTTCAGGAAAATTTGGGATTTTAAGATGAGAAGGTCTTTCATATTTCCTCCTTTATAACAAAGTAAAACTCTCTTTACTTCCTCCTCAAACCACTTGTCCTCATTCTTCTGATTCGGCCTCAGGGACAAGTGGCTGAACTTTTCTAACACCTTATCTTAACTCAAGGATTCCTTTTTGCTGATTCCTAGTCTTTATGACATAGCCTATAACCCTTTCGGCCCATTGTCAACTAAAGAATCCCTAAACCCACCTATGACTTGTAAGCCCCCACATTAAGATGTCGCACCTTGTTGGGCCAAACCGATGTTTGGCTTCCATGTATTGATTTATCACTTTTCCTCTAATTTCTGTCCCCCAAAATGTATAAAATCAAACTGTAACCCAGCCACAGCGAGTCCACTTGCTCAAGGCTTCTTGGCTGTGACTCTGGACTATCATGCTAAAATTTCACTCAGAGTATACCTCCTTAAATTATTTTATAGAGTTTGTCTTCTTTTCTGTTGACAAAACAATCTCCAAGATCCCCTCATCTTCCCAGTAATAGGCTTAGGTAGAGATAATAAAACCCCCTTATGAATGGGACTTCTTATGCCAAATACTCCTGAGAGCTTGCCATGTTCCAAACAAAATCTCCAGTTTCCCCTCCTACCCTTTCCCATCCCTCATCTCTAAACTGCCGAGCGTGGGGAACCGTGAGCAATATTTGTATGCTGGACACTGAATGCAAAGCCAACAGTTTGCATCCCCCTATTGTGGAGACCAAGAGAAAGGGCCCCCACATGGTCACAAGGGAAGCTCTTAATATAAACGATGAGAGGGAATTTTTATCTAGTATCACTCTTTATGACTGAACAGCACAGAGAGATGATTGTAAAAGGAAGCAGCAAGAAAGGCTATTTTGAGAGGACAGAGCCCCAAACTCTGAATATTCTCACCATAAAGTATTAAAAAACAATGCACAAGAGTTGGTTTACCAAGACTAGTCATGCAAAATGCTTTTCTCTCATAAATGTTATATTCAGAAGAAAAAAGGAATCCATGATTTTTACATTCTGCTGAAATGGAGACCAGAGAGAGAGAAATGAGGAGTGTGACTGGTGAGCAGCTCTTACCCATTTTGCTGGCTGGATCAGGGACTGGGTTCCCTTTGCTGTGGCCTCCAGGAGAGTAGCGTGGCCATGATGTCCCTGGTTATGGTGCCAAACCTAGGAAGGTTCACTGGAAACACAGCTCTCAATAAAGCAGATGACTATCAGGAAAGTTATCCAATGCATTATAACATGTAGAGACAGGGACTTTCAGAAAATGAAGGTTCAGCTCTCCAGTGAGATACACAGGTTTTTAAGTAATGGAGCTTCACAGCAGAAAACCAGGTTTTGGGAGGGAGAGGGGAAGAGGCTTGACTTGTTAGAAGAAGGTGGCCTTGCTGTGTAAATGAAGCCTCAGAGGTGGCAGCTCTCAGAGATCTTCAATGTCTCCTTTTCTGCCTCTGAAGGTGTCACCTTGTCAGTTACTCTTCTCTAGATCAGGAAATGATAGACCTGGCTGCATTTGCCACAGATGTCAATCCCCCACACCTCCCCCACAAAAAAACCAGCTTTGCAGTGTCATTTCTATCTGTAAACTCATGGCAACCCTCCCCAAATATATCAAGAAATGTATTCGGGAGTAAAATCTTTTTCATTTCCCCAGTCCCCACTTAAAAATACTTAACAAATTTTATATGTTGATACTTAAAATGTTATGTGTTGAAAGCCAAACTGATAGTTTTGGAGGTAGCTGAGTTAGGGGATGTTAGAAATCCTCTAACATGGAGTGAAGGAAACAAAGTGGGGTAAACGGAAAAGGAAAAGCAAATTTAAACTTATCGTCCCCTATCTTCTTTGGTCTGTCTCTCAGTTCTGTGAATAGATCAGTTTAAATAGCCCTGTCCCATTGCAGGAACTGGGAGTGCAGGGAGCTTTCAAACCGAGGTAAAACAGAGGTTAACATTTGGAACCATTTTTACACTAGTTTTCTTAGAATTTGGAGGATGTGGTCATATTTTTGGTCTTATAGTAAGGGGAAGAAAAAACTATGGTTCTAGGGGCAGAGATGAAAGGAGGGGTAAGAGAGGGAGAGGGAGGAGGGGAGGTAGAGTCTGAAGTAGGAAAAAGAGTCAACCTTAAATATTTCACATGGGCCATTTTACCTTAAATTTCTTTTTTTTTTTTTCTAGTTTATGGAGTCTCTTGGTTTAACTTCCAATTATTTGGTTTAAGGGAGGCTATGAAAGACTTTTGATTTTATTTGGAAGATGTGAAATACTAATTATAGAATGATCTTCATTATTTGGGGAGGTTTGATAGCTTCTTATTTTTAACTGAGTGCACAGATAAACTAGAGATCTTCTAAAAATTTCCATCGTGGCCAGCAAAGTTTTACATCATCTCAGGTCAGCTTTATTCATGATCTCAAATATCCATAAGAAGTTTTTCATATTTTCTAAACATGTTAGCTGCTGGAGTCCCTGAAAGCCGATCAGAGACCGTCTTCTTCGGACCAAGCTGTTTATCCCATCCCTTAGATTTCTATACTGCCCCTTAGAACTAAGGTCCTTCCACAACTGCACTGACCTGGCCAAGGCCTCCCTCCCTCCCCTTCAAGTGAGCATCTGTAGGAGCAGGAGCTGGGAGCTGGCTGTTTCCTTGATGCTGAATGCTGTGGAGGAAGCAAAGCCGAGTCTGACCTGGCACGAAGCCGTCTGCTCAGCACTCGAGAGGCTGAAGTCAACGGCCTTGTCTCCAGTGACTGCAGTCACGAGGAGGTCTGGGAATGATCTCTGAACAGAGCATTCTCAAAATACAGAGATTGGGGAGTAAAACCATCTGTTTCCTGACCCTGAGTTCCCTCCTTCCTCTTGAGTTGTGCAAATAAAAGCAATGAGCGCCCCAAGGACGGGCTCTTTGCTCTTAGAAGCCTGGAGTCCCCTGAGCCCATTTGTCCTGATAATTGGCTACTTTGTCTTCATTTCTGGGGAGCCACTTGGTTTGTGGTTCCCTGTGCTGAGCTGGACTCAGCAAGTGTCCTCATAAAATTTTGTAGACCAGCTGGGTGTGACTATGTTCCCTGTCCCCAGTGCAAGACTGACAAAGACATTCATTCCCTCCAGGGTCCAGATGGAGGGAAACACAACTGGGGAGAAGAGAACAGGAGGGATGGAGAGAAACAGTCTCTCTGAGAATTTGATCTTAAAAGTGGGAGAGCTTAGATCCAGAACAGCTTACCTGAATTTCTCCCAGCAAGGCTTCGAGACAACTGAGCCATGAGTGGCTCCTGCTGACATTGGTGCCCTGACTTCTGACCATGCTGGGGGAAACCAGGGTTCTCCCTGGGTCTCATCTCAGGTCGCCATTTTGTTAACCCCCCAAAAGTATAAGGAGGTTCATAATTTGGAGAGGACCGCTTTATTTCTTCTGAAGGGGCGCCCCCTGCAGGTGGCTATTCTGGTTAGCTGGAACCAAGGCCCGTGGCCATAAGCCAGGAGTGCATGCATCCAGGCAGGAAAATGGGAACAGGAGTTACACTGACTGGGATGGCCAGCTACACATGCTTCTTAGGAGGATCATGACTATTTATAAGAAGTGGAACATGAGCCTGTGTAGTCATGCCTTATACTCCTTTAGGGGGTCCAATTAGGTGGTGGTTGATTGGAGTTTATGTTTAGTTCACAACCTTTGCATGGCCTCTAAAGTAGACAAAATGACCTTTTCTTTGG
The DNA here is from genome assembly GCA_008750895.1 of Mirza zaza. NCBI lineage: Eukaryota > Metazoa > Chordata > Mammalia > Primates > Cheirogaleidae > Mirza > Mirza zaza. The sequence continues at coordinate 9,345 of VSMD01026553.1, forward strand.
CACAAACCACATTCTTGTGTTTTTAGTAAATTTCTTGATCAGAAATATACCTTACTTAAAAAAATCTATCTCCTAATTGTAACTCCTCTTGAAGCCACTTTGCTTCCACTGCTAGCTGGGTTCCAGGCAGCACAGGTGCAGATTGGTGGAAGCAAAAAAGCATCCGTGAGAGAAAAGGGGAGAGCCTTGGTTTCAGAGAAGGTTTTTTCCAGGAGTAAGTGGGCTCGAATAGCTATTTGTAATTAATCCTGTGCAAACAACCAACTCCTGAGACCCCTGCCCCAGTCCCGCCCATCCTTCAGCTCTAGTGTTGCTCCTATCAGGAGGGCTAGGCAGGGACGAACTTGGTCTCTAGCAGGGAGGGAAGGGGAGGATTGCTGGCTGCTGCTGTCTGTGAGATTTACAAACTCTGGGGACTCCCCAGGCTATTATTTTACAAACCTAAGTTTTGCATTAACCACATTCTGTCCTACATGTACTTTTCGGGTTCCCACCTGGAACAAACCTAACGTTCCACACTTTTTGTTACATACAATATAAGAAAAGGAAGGGTAAGGTATAGGAAAGGGGTATAAATTAAAAATTATAAAGATTGGGACTTGAGTGTAGTTGTCTTTCTGTTTTTTTCTTTTTTCTGTTCCTGGAGATTTGGTCATCTTTGAAAACGCAGTCAGGCCCATGTGATGTTTGTCCATGAGATTTGGTTTTGAGCAGGAAACAAAGGGCAGGAGTTTACCCCTTTCAGTTGGCCAGGGAGCTTTCTGTAACATCTTGAGGCTGTAAAACAGATTCTAAAAGCTGTGAACTGGGCAAAGTAAAGAGAAAGATTTATATTTCTTCTCTGGGCTCTTTCAGGTGTTTGTGAAAACAGAGTCCCATCAGGTTGCCTGCTAGTTTGGAAGAGAGACAGCAAAGAGTAGGGAGAGCTCAGACTTGATTTTTAGCTGTCATTAGAAATTGGGAGATTTAAGGCGAGGACTGAACTCTGATCTTTTTCTTTTGCTCAAAACTGCTTCCTAAGAAGGCCAGCTGAGTCAGGCTGACAAATGGTAAATTCCCAGGAAGCAGCTTTTGTTAACCAAATAAAGCAGTGGTTTACTTCCCAACCTGATTCCAGTATGGCATTAACATCACCTAAAAGATGGAAAGCCCCCATCTTAACTCAAGCATCCTAGCAGATGCCTATCTTAAACTTGAAACATTCTCTTGTCTGGACCTCCCAGAGTGCTCACACTTTTATCTTAAATTAAGCATATCCTTTCTGGTCTTTTAGATAAAGCCTAACTCTCTTAGCTAATTGCCAGCCAAAGAATCTTTAAATCAACCTATAACCTGTAAGCCCCCACTTTGAGATGACCCACCTTTTAGGGCCAAACCAATGTATGCCTCTTGTGTATTGATTTCTGACTTTACCTGTAACCCCTGTCTCCCTGAAATGTATAAAACCAAACTGTAACCCAGCAACAGGAAGCCCACTTGCTCAAGGTTTCTTGGTAGTGGCTCTGGGCCATAGTCCTCAAATTTGGCTCAGAATAAATTTCTTTCAAATATTTCAGGGTTTGGATTTTTTCCGTCCACAAAGGCTATCCTAACATTACCCCGTTTTTGTTGTTAACATTAAATTTTTATGTAAAATGAACTCAAAAGTTGGGAAAATGGCTGGAGATCTTTCTTCTGTAGCTTCTTGGAGCTGAGGAGGGGTGTGGAGATCTTTTTATGGAGTTCATTTATTAAAAGGCAGGGGGTTGAAAACAGACAGTCTTGAAGTTAGAATAGAGGCAGGATGGGGTTTTACTGGAGAGAAATCGATAGGACTTGAATTTTACTAGATAGTGGAGAATGTAGGGTTTGAAAATGAGAATTGAAAGTAGAGTCACGGGCCGGGTGCGGTGGCTCACGCCTGTAATCCTAGCTCTCTGGGAGGCCGAGGCGGGCGGATCGTTTGAGCTCAGGAGTTCGAGACCAGCCTGAGCAAGAGCGAGACCCCATCTCTACTATAAATAGAAAGAAATTAATTGGCCAACTAAAATATATATAGAAAAAATTAGCCGGGCATGGTGGCGCATGCCTGTAGTCCCAGCTACTTGGGAGGCTGAGGCAGCAGGATTGCTTGAGCCCAGGAGTTTGAGGTTGCTGTGAGCTAGGCTGACGCCATGGCACTCACTCTAGCCTGGGCAATAAAGTGAAACTCTGTCTCAAAAAAAAAAAAAAAAAGAAAAGAAAAAAGAAAGTAGAGTCACCAGGGGCTCTAGTTAAGAGTTTAAGATTTGGCCGGGTGCAGTGGCTCATGCCTGTAATCCTAGCACTCTGGGAGGCCGAGGTGGGTAGATTGCTGGAGATCAGGAGTTCAAAACCAGCCTGAGCAAGAGAGAGACCCCGTCTCTACTATAAATAGAAAGAAATTAATAGGCCAACTAATATATATACAAAAAATTAACCAGGCATGGTGGCACGTGCCTGTAGTCCCAGCTACTTGGGAGGCTGAGGCAGGAGGATTGCTTGAGCCCAGGAGTTTGAGGTTGCTGTGAGCTAGGCTGACGCCATGGCACTCACTCTAGCCTGGGCAACAAAGCGAGACTCTGTCTTAGAAAAAAAAAAAAAGAGTTTAAGATCAGGTGTGGTGAGAAGAGCTCATAGTTCCAGAAGGTAGAGAGGTTTCAGGACCGCAGGCAGATAGAGATCCAATCAAACTTGCTCATTTTTCTCTCTTGAAATCAGTTTTTTACAATTTTATAAACACTTAAACTTTAATAACAGTTTCAAAACTAGCTTATCAAAGGTTCCCAAGGTCACGTGAAGTAAGTGGCATTTGAATTCTTTCAATGTTCATAATAAAATTTGATGTAAGTGCTTATTTTTCTACAAGCCAATGAATTAGAGCTCTTTTACTTATTTTTGTAGTGAAACATCGCATACACATGACACGTATGCACACACATATACAGACATAGAAGTGGACAATTGTAGGTAAAACAAGGCAGAGAGTGGTCTCGTCGGAAAGCTCAGAGTACACCGAGGAAAAGTTGCAAGTAGAGTTGCAGTTAAGCTTTTTCATAATTCAGAGGGAGGAAGCCATAAGCTGTTTTCCGAGGGTGGGCAAATACTTTCTGTCCCAGCGGGGCAGGCAGAAAGCTGTGGGATACACAGGGGGTTGTATTGTTTTTACCTTTTACTCTGACAATGGGGTAGGAGAGGCCAAGAGAGGCCCTGAGAATTCAGGAAGCGCAGAGGACGTGGCTCTAGTGTTTTTTCCTGTGCCAGAGAGTTGCCTAAGGCCCAGGCATCCGCTGTGTCAAAGGTCAGTCTGTTCCAAAGCCTGAGCAGCCTGTGGGACTGAAGCAGTTTTTGAGGGCCGCTGGGTAGGGAGGACGCCCGTCCGGGGAGGGGCAGCGAGTTCCGGAGCACACGGCCTTTTCCAGTGCCCTTATTTTGTCAGAGGGGACAGGGTCCTGGTGGAGCCCATTTTCTGGGACATTTGACCTTAGGGACCTAGAGTGGTAGTGGAGGTGGGGCTCAGTTCAGGTAGAAGGGTGTGGCCTTGTGGTCTACTTGCCTGGGGCCTTTTGAGTGACTCTCTGCAAAAACTCCTTTACAGGCAGCCAGGATTTGTAAAGTTCTTTTTTTCTCTTTTAGGGGTGCTGTGGTCAGTCCCACTCCCTTTTTCCTTGGCCTCTCCCCATGTTGGTTATGAGAGACCTTGAAGGCCAGATTTAGGAGAGCTTTGTGGGGTTGGAGGGCCTTCTTCTAATTTTTGGAGCTTGTGCCTGACGTCAGAGTTGGACTGGGAGACAATGCATATTGAGGGGTAGAGTTCCCTCAGCAGTTGCTACTTGATAATTCAATAAGGGGCCCGTTTTAGGGACGGTGACTGTCCCCACTGGCTGGACAGGGGTACATCTATGGATGTTATTGCCATGTGTCTGGGCATTAGGGTGAACTGTCTCTTTCTCTTCAGGGGGTAGAGGAAAGAATGGGGTAGAGGTCATGCCAGGTAAGATTATAGATTGTGTTAAATAAAAGGGACGTGTCCCCATGTGATTGATGCCTTCCACCCCAGCCAGGGGGACCTGAGCAGAAGGAGGGTGAGTGGGGGGGGCTGGGACTAGGGCAGGGAGGGAGCGGGTTGAGGGTTAGACTAAGGGAGTTCTGGTTGGGGATCTGAGGTTTCAAGTTGGTCCAGAGCAGAGGAGGAGATAGAGGGGGAAGGCCCAGAGTATAGTAGGAAGATTTGAGCCAGATTACAGTTTGTGCAGAGTGAGAGTAGAGGGTTAAAAAGGCTTGGACATAGGGAATCTCATACCATTTGCCATTGGGGTGACAAAAATTGTAGTGAGACCTAGTGTTTTGAGAGGAGTAGTAGACTGAGAGTTTCCCATGCTACTGGAAAGAGTGGTGGTCGCACGAGGTGGATTCCACTCAATTCTAGGGGTCCCTAGAAGAAGGGAACAGCACAGGATGGAGGAGAGCATGTGAGCACCAGCTAGTAGTCAGAGCAGGCATTCCTGTGTCCCAGAAAGGCCCCAGGGGTTGAGAGTCCTTGGGCTCAGCAGCAGGACGTTTGAGTTGAGAGGAGCAGAGGAGAATGGGAGGGACTGGGGAAATGAGAAGGCACTTGTGAGCTCCTGCTTACCAGGATGTGGATTTGAACGTCAGCGAAGGAAGACCTGACCCAGGACCAGAGTGTGAGAGATAGGAGGAATCTGGGAGCGAGTTTCTCAGCTTTTACCGCCCTCCCCCCCAGGACGAACTGTGAATTGTGAAGGTCAGCGAAGGGAAGACCTGAGTCCCAGTCCCGTGTCTGTCTTGTCACCTGCGTTCAGGAGGGTCGGGTGGACAATTAGCTTACCTTGGCCCAGCTAGAGCGCTCTGCCTACACTCCAGGATCAGAGAAAGGTCAGAGAGGGACCCCTGCGCGGCTCAGGAAAGATCCGTGGAACCTTATGGATGATCCAGGGACTCAGAGGAGGGCAGGATTCTGGAATGAGCCCAGGACTAGCTACCGCTGCCTCCTGCTTCCCCAGTTGCAAGCTCCACCGGCTAGAGACCTGTGGCCTCCTGGGTTTCAGCACCAAATGTTAGGTCCCCAGCCAACAGACAGACACAGGAAGCCTCATGTGTAGCAAAATGCTGTTTATTTTGAGCATCTGGGTGTGGATGGGTGGAAGGGAAAAAGTGCCCATGAGAGAAAAAGGGAGAGCCTTGGTTTTATAGAGGGTTTTTGGGGGGAGTAAGTAAGTGGGCCAGAACAGCCATTTGTGATTCATTCTTTTGCAAACAACCAACTTCTGAGATCCCAGCCCCAGTCCCACCCATCCTTCGGCTCTGGGGTGGCTCCATCAGGAGGGCTAGGCAGGGATGAACTTGGTCTCTATCAGGGAGGAAGGGGGGAAAGGAACGCTGGCTGCAGCTGTCTGTGAGATTTACATAGTCTGGGGACTCTCCGGGCTGTTGTTTTACAAGCCTAAGTTTTGCATTAACCACATTCTGTCCTGTGCATACTTTTTGGGTTCCCACTTGGAACAAACCTAACATTCCCATCCTCGGTTCTTAAGGAGGCCATTTCTACCCGGTTCCCAGTTTGAATCCTCCTATGAAAGCAGGACAGGTCCCCCAAGGCACCCACCGTTTGCACCTATTCCCCCCTTGAGCCTCCCCCAGGGAGGCCCGAGGCTCTCAGTCGCCCTCTGGACTCAACTCCAGAATTTCACCCCCTGAAAGAAACCTCCTGATTCCCTAAACCCAGGCGGGCTGGGAGGCCTCAGAGGCCTAGACCCCAGGGAGATCTCCTCCCCCATCCCGGGGTTCCCTTCACACCCAGACCCCTCCCCTCCTGCAGTACAGCCCAGAGATTTCCCCCCAACCTGAGTGGGAAATCGCCACAGAAACAGCCATGACACAACCCCCCAGGTAAATAACACTTTATTCCCGTGTTGCCTTCATCAGGGGGGCAGAGTGGGTGAGATCAAAGAAACCGCTCACGATTGATATTTCTGAGTCGTGGATGATACCACACATGCATTATCAGCTCAGCAAAGGATACAAGAGTGTATCTATTCTCCTGAACTGGTCAACATACAGGATTTACAATTCGTCATTCATCCAAAATCGCTGTGGTTAATTTTTTAAATATCATTTCCAATTCATATGTAATTGTTTCATAGATTCCTTTTGTTCACGTTTTATGTATTAGTCATATTCCAAATCATAGGTAACAGTTTTTTTTCCATTGTACGACGAAGTGCAGACATGGCAAAGGATTTATAAGTAATAATTAAACCTCACTTACTTGTGGTTGGCAAGGATGCATCATCTTTTCCAAGAAATACATGATTTTGTTATGGACACATTCAATATAAATCTGGTATAAAAATGAAGCTGTTTTGTTTAGTAAAAACATCAGCAACTCACCAATTAGAAACGAAGTCATCAGCTTTAACATTATTTCCTTTTCCATTTGCCATGCTATTTCTCCAGTGCACTGATTCATTAGGAATTCTCTCATCTCAGGCATTTGTTCTAGTAAAATTTCAATAATCATTTCCTTTATAAACGGAAAAAGTGAATACATGAAAAACGATTTTAAAAAGTTAAAAAAATGTAAAAGAACTGAGAAATGAAAATGATTAAATCGGAGGTACTTCATTAGGCAAAAAAACAGTAGAATAAAAATAATTAAAAACCACGACCAGAAAAAAAAAGAATATGCAGCTAGTCTGCTCATGGTTTCCACCTACTAATGCTCGGACTCACCCAGAAGAGCTGCGGCTTTAAAAAGTCACTCATCATGACCTCAAGCCAACAGGAAGTGATCCTGACCAATAAGCAAGTGACCGGCGCCATTTTGTGTTTAAAGTCATCGCCCCCAAAGAGATCTGTGCCCAGGTTGTGTAATGGCAGAAAGGTCAGAGGTGGTGAGAGGCAGTGGGACCTCACAGTTGGGTTGGGGGAGCATAAGGAGGTCTGACTATGGGGACAAGACCTCCCCATGATCAAGGACACAGGACAAGTGCACACAAAAAGGATGGTGTTTACCAAATGTGGTGTGTATGAACACAGAACATTCTGGAGTTCCTCTGATTCTGTGCAGGGCTGAGTAAGGGGCCCCCATGTACGTGCGACCTGTCGCCTGTGCCCTGGGAAAGTTACCTGCTAGGGCAGAAGGGCTTTTGCAACTGGGAGAAAGGGAAATATCTCAATATTGGGAGATTCTGCTGAATTATCTGACTAGGGTCTGATGGAATCACACGTGTCTTCATAAGGCAGAGGCAGAGAGTGATTGGAGTCCAGAAGAGGAAGACCGGCGACTTGAGCCTGGGTCAGGGAGAAGCGGCCATGTCAGGGGGGGCTGTGAGGCAAAGATGGGCGTGGCCTCCAGAAGCGGGTGGGGGGGGCGGGGGGGGTGGGGAGGCAAAGGCTCCTCCCCTCAGCAGCCCTAACCGCCAACCTTGGCTTCATGACACTGAAGGAAAACATAAGGTGTCCTTAACAAGCCACTGGTGGAGAGAGCTGCCCTCTAGTGGACAGAGAGGTCCCAGTGGCTCTCGGCCCTGAATGTGGCCTCACCAGGCAGCTGACTGGGCACCTGCCCTGCTCTTGCCCTCAAAGCAGACATTTGGGCTCTCACCACTTGGCTTTTTTTGTTGTTTTCTCACAGTCGGTGTGGGTCTCCCCCAGAGAATCCGCACAGAGGGCACGGGGTTGGAGAAATAGACTCCCCCATCTGAGTCGTCTTGCTTTTACTCCTACAAGTGCGGAGTCTGGTGTGGATGCTTGAGAGACCTGTGTGGAGGTTTGGTGTGGAAAGCAGGAGTGGGCAGTGAGGTGGGGGTGGAAGAATGGGCTCTGAGAAGGCCGACTGGGCGTGAGACCTTGTGAAGCTTGAGTAGGGCTTTGGGGTGTTGGGTGTGATTTGGGGTTTTGAAGCTCTAGTGGGTCCAGTGACACGGGGTTTGGTTGGGGTAGCTCAGGATGGGCCTGTGGACCTTGAGTGGGGGGTCGGCCCACCTGTTATGGGAAGAGCAACTGAGCTTTTGAAGTGAAGTGGAGGATGATGTTCTTCCAACTTGGATGGACCTGACGAGTGAGATGTGGACATGAGGGAAGGATAATTTTCTGGAAGTCACAGGTGAACTCCCTGACATTGGGGTTAGGAAGGGCCACCAGATGCACAGGCTGACTGTGCCATTGGCCAGAGCACACAGGCGAGGGGGAGAGCAGAACTGAGGGGAGTCTTGGAGGCTAGAGAGCCAGGAGGGACTGGAGGATGACAGGGTACCATGGATGCAGATTTGAGGTGAGGGCATTTAGGGTTTCAAGCCAGGAAGGATGTTTGTGCATGAGAGGGTCAGACTGGAAAACATTCTCGAACTGTGGCCTGAGAAAGATAGTAAATTCTTCGGAGTTTAGTTTTTGTGTGTGTGTGTGTGTGTGTGTGTGTGTGTGGTGTGCTGAGCTTTAGTTTTTTTCTGGTGCTTTCCACATTCCTATGAGGTAGGTAAGCATTTGTGCTTTTCGGCAGTGCTCCCAAGCGATGCTGAAAATGTCAGACTCCAGAGCATGTCCCCAAGGACACAGTGCCAGAACCTTTTTTATGTGACTCTCCTAATCTTAGACTTCTGCCCTGCTTTGATCAGCAAATACCCCCAGCTCAAGCGTCTGCATCCGTGGTACCCTATCCTGTTGGGGGCTGATTCTGGTGTTATACCTTATACTAATCATTCACTATAGTCTGTAATGTACGTGTGCTGCCCGACGCAGCAGTAGTCAGCATTTTCTTCTCACATGGTTGCTGCCCTGTGACTTGATAAGAGGCCTGAGTTGTTGCACATAAGCAAATGCTCCCAACTCCCACATGGAGGGCCCCCGTGGTGGGAGTCTGGAGGCCATGAGAACAAGAATAAGAAGAACTCTCCCAAGAACTGGCCCCCGATTGATGGTTGGTAGTCAATGAGGGGTAAGACTCCCCATGGAGGGGGGCGACCTAAGACAGGCACAACCGTAGGGGCCAGGAAGGAGCCGCCGCCTGGGATTGAGACCAAGAAGCACTTCAAATGGCTGCATTATTTTATGTTGCCTATCTCGGCCTTGGCTTTTGAGCTCTGTCCAGCACCTTAACTTTAGTAACCGTTAGAGGTCTGAGACCATGGGAAATTGCTCGATTTTTTTTTTTTTTTGAGTCAGAGTCTCACTTTGTTGCCCAGGCTAGAGTGAGTGCCGTGGTGTCAGCCTCGCTCACAGCAACCTCAATCTCCAGGGCTCAAGCGATCCTCCTGCCTCAGCCTCTTGAGTAGCTCGGACTACAGGCATGCACCACCATGCCCTGCTAATTTTTTCTATATATATTAGTTGGCCAATTAATTTCTTTCTATTTATAGTAGAGACGGGGTCTCGCCCTTGCTCAGGCTGGTTTCAAACTCCTGACCTTGAGCAATCCGCCCGCCTCGGCCTCCCAGATTGCTAGGATTACAGGCGTGAGCCACTGCGCCCAGCCAATTGCTCGCTTTTGATACAACTCCGGAATTGGCTGATATCGCTGCTATGCTCAGATGCTCACGTACAAAGAACTAACCTTGGGTCTGGGGGGTATAAAAATAAAGCAACCGGTGCATTGGCCACTCGAGTCATTGTCATGCCCATGTGTGTCTGTGTCGTTATTTTATGTTCTGTGTCACCCCCGTCCTGTAATCGGGCCACGACACTATCCATCCTCCATCTCTCCTGCCTCTCCAGCCTCCTGACCTGACCAGATTCTCTGATCTCTGTCCCTGTGTGATCCTTTCTATGGCCCGTGTGGGCCTGGACATTTGGTGTTTCTTCTGGAACCAATGTCAGGACATTATCTGTGTCTTTAAGAATCTTATCCTTCCCTCATGTCCCCATCTCACCCTTCACACCAGTGAAGGTGGATGAAGGGCACCCTCAGCTTCACTGCACCGGCTCAGTTGCTCTTCCTGTAACAGGTGGGGCCACCACCAAAGTCCACCACTCAGAGTCCCCAACCTTAAAGCCACTCCCACTATAAAGCCCTGCTCCATGGTCCCACTTCATCCTCTTAATATCAAATGACATCGAACACCCCCAATCCCCACTCAAGCTCTAAAATTCTTCATCCCCAGTGACCCCTAACCAGCCAGGCCACACCTCACTGCCCACCTCTGCGTTCAGCACCCCACCTCGTGGGCAGGTCTTGAGAGGACCCAGACCAGACCAAACGTGAGTAGCCATAACAGCAAGACAACTCAGATGGGAGATTCTATGTCTCAGTTCTCATGTCGTGTGTGTGGACTCTCTGTAGAAAACACACACTGACTTTGGAAGAAAACATTGAAAGGAAGGAGGTGAAGACACCAATGTCTGCCATGAGGAGGAAGCCAGGGTAGCTGCTGGGTCGGGTGCCTGGTGTGGCCATTCAGGGCTGAGAGCGGCCAAGATCCATGTGTCCACTAGGTGGCGCCCGTCCACACCGCTGCTGTTTTAAGGCCTTCTAACATTTTACCTAAGTGTAATTAGAACAGGGTTGGTCATCAGGGCCACCTGGCTCAGGAGCCCTTCAGGCTACATTGGTGCCATAGAAAGTAAAACTATTTTACCACAGAAAGGAAATTTCACAGCTCACAGTGAGTACTCCCCAGATACTGGGCAGTGGGGCTTCTTCTGTCAACCACCTGGTACAGAAATGGCAATGTGTCCCATGTTCATATACAAAAGCTGTGACAAAACTATCCTTTCAGGCCTGTGTACTTGATCCTGGTAAAATGTTGTCCCCTTTGTCATACCTGAAACCAGCCTGAGCAAAAGCGAGACCCCATCTCTACTAGAAATGGAAACAAATTGATTGGCCGACTAAAAATATATACAAAAAATTAGCCGGGCATGGTGGCGCATGCCTGTAGTCTCAGCTACTCGGGAGGCTGAGGCAGGAGAATTGCTTAAGCCCAGGAGTTTGAGGTTGCTGTGAGCTAGGCTCAGGCCACGGCACTCTAGCCTGGGCAATGGAGTGAAACTGTGTCTCAAAAAAAAATTAAACCAGCAAAAAGGATTGTGGTGTAATTTCTACTGATACATCCAGCACAGTCTCTGCGTGATCATCCAGAAACCTAAAAGGTACCATTGCATATCATTGTTTTTTTTTATTATTATTACTTTTTGAGACAGAGTCTCACTCTGTTGCCCGGACTAGAGTGAGTGCCGCGGCGTCAGCCTAGCTCACAGCAGCCTCAAACTCCTGGGCTCAAGCTAACCTCCTGCCTCAGCCTCCTGAGTATTTTGGTGGGACTACAGGCATGCGCCACCATGTCCCGCTAATGTTTTTTATATATTCTTTTATTTTTCCAGCTAATTTCTTTTTATTTTTTTAGTAGAGATGGGGTCTCACTCTTGCTCAGGCTGGTCTCGAACTCCTGAGCTCAAACAGTTTGCCTGCCTCGGCCTCCCAGATTGCTGGATCACCACGCCCAGACTCAATGATGTCTCCTGGCACACTTACAGCAATGATTGTTGAGGTATTGCTAATTATAAATGCTGCATGTTATTGTAACGTCTTTGGGAACACAAAGATATTTCTGGTTTTTTCCGTGAATTGACCACATTTCCCGTGTTACCACCCAACGGGAAGGAAATTTGGATCAGGATTCAGCAGCACCACCTTCTCCACAAAGATAAACGTCCTGAAACTGAGGAAATAACGTGTCACTTAGCTGGACTGAGGTCTCATGCCTGTTTCTCTGCTGACTGCCTGATCCTGCTGGGGTGAGTCTCTAGGCTGTACTGGAGGAGGGAGGGGGTCTCGATGTGGAGAGAACCATGAGATGGCTAAGAGACCTCCATGGTATCTGGAGTGATGAGGGCTAGGGGCCTGCTGGGCATACAGAATGGGGAGATTTTGGCCAGGCGCGGTGGCTCATGTCTGTAATCCTAGCACTCTGGGAGGCCGAGGCGGGAGGACCACTCAGGGTCAAGAGTTTGAAAGCAGCCTGAGCAAGAGCGAGACCCTGTGTCTACTAAAAACAGAAAGAAATTAATTGGCCAACTAAAAATATATAGAAAATATTAGGCAGACACAGTGGCGGATGCCTGTAGTCCCAGCTACTCGGGAGGCTGAGGCAGGAGGATCGCTTGAGCCCAGGAGTTTGAGGTTGCTGTGAGCTAGGCTGATGCCACGGCACTCTAGCCTGGACAACAGAGTGAGATTCTGTCTCAAAAAAAAAAAAAGAAAAAGAAAAAAGAAACCCTGGAAAGACACTGCACACTGTGACATATTCTGAGTCCTAGACTTCCCTGTCGCTCCTCTCTCTCTGTACTCTTGGGGCTCGTCACTCGCCAGCGCTGCCCACACATCTCCACACTTCTAGGCTCAAGTACTCCCTGGACTCCAGGGTCTGGACTCCTCACTCACTGTTTCCACGATTCTGGTCTGTGCACATTCCGAGGTTTTCTGGGCCCTGGGCCTCATCCTTCTCCCCTGCTCAGGCTCCTATTTGGCCTCTGCTGGGGTCTACGTAACTTTTATTAGCTAACAGATCTTCTTGCTGTGCTTCTGCATGACGAAGGTGGAGCCTGTGCTTTTCCACTGTGCTCACACCCATAATTGTGATGCTATAACTACCCCTCCCCAAGCCCTCCTTGAGATCAAGCTGCCCAAATCTCTCCCTGGTCAGAGCTGGGCACTGGGAAACACTGGCCCTCCCTCTGAAAATCTCTATCGCTTTTCTCTATTACTCATACGAGGCAGGCGTTTATTCCCCACCCTTCCCCAGGCTGGTGGCCAGGCCCCTCTTCTGCTCAGACAGCCGCTGCTCACCCCACCACCCTCTCCTGAAAGACTTGCGGCCGCAGCTTCAAATGCCTCCACCGTATTGCTGACGTCTCCCTCCTCCAACTTGTGAATTCTTTCCTCACTGGGATTCTCACCTGTCTCTCACCTTTATCCTTTGTGCCAAGGACAGTATCGGCCCATTTACTGAAAAACCCTGCACTAACCCTCTAGGTCCTGAGGCTGAGCAGATTTTTGTCTAGATATACATCATGCTAACTCCCTGGACAGACATATACACACACACACTCACACACACGCACAGGTGGTGCAATGGCTGCCCCTACCCCAAAGCACACTGGCATTGGACGAAGCCTACTGCCTTTGACTGCTGGTGCTGAGTGTGTCCACAAGGGGTCTCCCTGAAGCCACTCCTTCTGAGGTGGCCCTGGGATTTCTCTCTTGCCTTAATGAACTCCTTTCACACTGACTATGCTTTGGAGCCTTCCAATCTCTCATCTCCTTTCTGCCCAGGACTCTATTCTCCCTGGCCTCACTGTCCACCTCTGATGTTCTGCATCAGTGTCTCACTGGCACATAGATCGCAGGGTCCACAAACTGAGGTCACCTCTGTGCTGCAGTGTAGACTCCCAAGCCTCCGTGGGATCAGGCTTAATGCTCCCATTGAACCTGATCATTGCCAGGTTCCTCACCCTGCTCTCCTTGGATTCCCTGGAACGCTCCTCTGTGATTCTCTTTAAACACCATCTCATGGTTTGCTTCTACAAAAAGAGACGCAACAGTTGGTACTGGCAATGCTAATTCTAATGATAATTTTGGGAATCGAATGCTCCCCAAGGAAGCCAGTGAGTAGCTCATCGCAGCTGCTAGGTGGAGGGCTGACATTCCCCAGGTCGTGAGTCACTGTGGGATCACTGATATTTCACTTTGGTTGGTCTTGAATGAACTACAGGGGATGCACTGCTACTACGTCATCTCTGGTTTTGATAATTCTAGGGGAAATGACAAAAACAGATGTGCAAAATCGGATGGCTGCTAACATTGGCCATTGATGCATTGAAAATAAATAAGGACTCATATCAATCACTCAACAGTTTAAAGTATCATGTGATGCCTTTGGAGATTTGTATTTTTGACTTAGGGTGTTTTCTTGTTCAGGCTCCTTTTCGATTCCATATGAAATATAGGATGGTTGTTACTAATTGTGAGGGAAATGATGTTGGTATTTTGCTGGGAATTGCATTGAATCTGTAATCATGTTAGGCAAAATGGACATCTTAACAATATTGATTCTTCTGACTATATGAACATGGGATTTTTTTTCCATTTGTTGTGTCATCTATAATTTCTTTCATCAGTGTTTTATATCTCTCCCTGTAGAGATGTTTCATCTCTTTGATTAAGAATATTCCCAGGCCGAGTGAGGTGGTTCACGCCTGTAATCCTAGCACTCTGGGAGGCCCAGATGGGCGGATTACTCAAGGTCAGGAATTCGAAAGTAGCCTGAGCAAGAGCGAGACCCCATCTTTACTAAAAATAGAAAAGAATTAATTGACCAACTAAAAATATATAGAAAACATTAGCCAGGCGTGGTGGTGCATGCCTGTAGTCCCAGCTACTCGGGAGGCTGAGGCAAAAGATCGCTTGAGTCCAGGAGTTTGAGAGGTTGCTGTGAGCTAGGCTGACGCCATGGCACTCTAGTCAGGGCAACAGAGTGAGACTCTGTCTCAAAAAAAAATAAAAAAAGAAAAGAATATCCCTAGGATCCGGATGCAGTGGCTTATGCCTGTAATCCAAACACTCTGGGAGGCCAAGGCGGCCTCAAGGTCAGGAGTTGGAGACCAGCCTGGGCAAGAGCGAGACCCCGTCTCTACTAAAAATAGAAAGAAATTATCTGGACAACTAAAAAAATATATATAGAAAAAAATTAGCTGGGCATGGTGGCGCATGCCTATAGTCCCAGCTAGGGACTAGGTATATTCCTAGGGACTAGGAAAATATTCCTAGGTCTTTTCTTTTCTTTTTTCTTTTTTTTTTTTTTTTTTGAGAAAATGTCTCACTCTGACATCTGGGCTAGAGTGCTGTGGCATCAGCCTAGTTCACAGCAACTGCAAAGTCCTGGGCTGAAGTGATCCTCCTGCCTCAGCCTCCCAAGTAGCTGGTACTACAAGAACACGCCACCATGGCTGGCTAATTTTTTCTATTTTTTTTTTTTTAGTAGAGATGGGTCTCACTCTTGCTCAGGCTGGACCGTTGGTATTTTCTTAACCTACCATGAATTGTATTTAGTTCTTGATTTGATTCTCAATGCAGCTATTATTAGTGCATAGGAATGCTAGTAATTTATGTACATTAATTTTGTAACCTGACTCTTTCTTAATTTATTTATCAATTCCAGGAGTCCTTTGGAGGAGTTATTAGGGTTTTCTAGATATAAGATCAAGTCATCAAAAAACAGGGATAGTTTGACCTTCCCTTCTCTGATGTGGAAGCCCTTTATTTCTTTCTCTTTCCAGAATGCACTGACTAGGACTTTCAGTAGTATGTTGAATAGACGTGGTGACAGTGGGCATCTTTGTCCTGTTGCAGTCTTAAAGGGAATGCTATTAACTTTGCCCCATTCAGTATTATGTTGGCTATGAATGTGCCATATATGGCTTTTTTATTGGTTCAATTAGTATAAAATACTTTTATTGGAATAATATCGAATTTAAAACAGATTATAGGCTGGTCACGGTGGCTCACGCCTGTAATCCTAGCACTCAAGGAGGACGAGGTGGGTAGACCACTCAGGTCAGGAGTTCGAAACCAGCCTGAGCAAGAGCGAGTTCCCGTGTCTATTAAAAACAGAAAGAAATTAATTGGCCAACTAAAAATATGTAGAAAAAATTATCTGGGCATGGTGGCACATGCCTGTAGTCCTAGCTACTCGGGAGGCTGAAGCAGGAGGATCGCTTCAGCCCAGGAGTTTCAGGTTTCTGTGAGCTAGGCTGACGCCATGGTACTC
This sequence comes from Mirza zaza, assembly GCA_008750895.1. Taxonomy (NCBI): domain Eukaryota; kingdom Metazoa; phylum Chordata; class Mammalia; order Primates; family Cheirogaleidae; genus Mirza; species Mirza zaza. The sequence continues at coordinate 25,124 of VSMD01026553.1, forward strand.
TAGCCTGGGCAGCAGAGTGAGACTGTGTCTCAAAAAAAAAAAAATTAATAGATTATGAAACATGATGTTATTTGAACTCTTAGAAATCACTGAATTATAATATTTTGAAATTTTTATCCTTCTAATTCAAACTCTTTGATCATTTAATTGCTTCTGAATTAATTTTTTCCCGGATATGGTATTTTACAACTACTTTACCTTTTTATTTCAAAATGTTGAGGAAGTACAGATGTTTTGGATACCCAGCTTGATTTAGGGTTATAAATGGCTTTAATTATTTTGAGGTATGTTCTCTCTATGCTTGTTCAGGGTTTTCATCATGAAGATGTGCTGGATGTTATTGAATGCTTTTTCTGCATCTAGCAAAATGATCACATAATTTTTGTTTTTAATTCTGTTTATGAGCTGAATCACATTTATTCATTTGTGTATGGTAACCATCCTTGCATCCCGGGGATGAAACCCACTTCATTTTAGTGGATTATTTTTCTGATGTGCTGTTGAATTTGGCTTGCTAGTATTTTCTTGAGGGTTTTTGTATCCATGTTTGTGAGGGACATCGGCATTTAGTGGTGTGTGTGTGTGTGTGTGTGTGTGTGTGTGTGTGTGTGTGTGTTTTCCTGGGTTTGGTAATGGAGTAATACTGACTTTGAAGTATGAGTTAAAGAGGATTTTCTCCTTCTCAATATTATGGAGCAGTTTCAGTAGGATAGGTACCAGTTCTCCTTTGTAGGTCTGGTAGAATTCAGCTGTGAACCCCTCTGGTCCTGGGATTCCTTGTTGTCATTCTTGTTGGAGGATGTTTTATTACTGTTTCAATCTTGCTCCTCATTACTGCTCTGCTATGGATTTTCATTCCTTTCTAATTTAAGCTTGGGAAGTGCGTGTTTTCAAAAGTTCTCCATTTCCTCTAGATTGTCTGGTTTGTGTGCATAGAAGTTTTCATAGTAGTCTCAGATGATGTTTTATACTTCTGCAGTAATGGTTCTGATGTCTCCTTTTTCATTTGTGATTGAGCTGATTGAGCTTATTTGAATTCTTTTTTTTTTTTTAGACAGAGTGTGGCTCTGTTGCCCAGGCTAGAGTGCTGTGACATCAGCCTTGCTCACAGCAACCTCAAACTCCTGGGCTCAAGCAATCCTTCTGTCTCAGCCTCCCAAGTAGCCGGGACTACAGGCATGTGCCACCATGCCTGGCTAACGTTTTTTCTATATATATATTTTTAGTTGTCTGGCTAATTTCTTTCTATTTTTCAGTAGAGATGGGGTCTCACTCTTGCTCAGGCTGGTCTCGAACTCCTGACCTCAAGCGATCCTCCCATCTCAGCCTCCCAGTGAATTCTCTCTCTTCTGTTCCTGGTTAATCTAGCAAGTAGTCAATTGACTTTTGTTTCATCAATTCTCTGTACTGTGGGAAGTTTTTGTTTGTTTCCATTTCATTTATTTCTGGTCTGATATTTGCCATTTCTATTCTTCTGCTAGATTTGGGTCTGGTTTGTTCTTATTTTTCTATGTCCTTGAGGCATAATATGAAGTTGGTAATTTGTGGTCTTTCTGTCTTTTTTATGTAGGCATTGGGAGCTATGAGATTCCCTCTTAGTTCTGCTTTTTCTACATCCCAGAGATTTTGATAACTTATGTCATTTTTGTCATTCAGTACAAAAAAATCTTGAAATTTCATCTTGATTTTATCATTGATCCACGGATCATTCAGTAGCAGGCTGCTTATTTTACAAGTATTTGTGTAGTTTTGAGAGTGCCTTTTGGGGTATGTTTCTGGTTTTATTCTGTTGTGGTCTGACAAGGTACATGGTATAATTTCAATTGTTTTGAATTTGTTTTTATTTTTATTTATTTATTTATTTTGAGACAGAGTCTCACTCTGTTGCCCTGGCTAGAGTGCCGTGGTGTCAGCTCACAGCAACCTCAAACTCCTGGGCTCAAGTGATCCTCCTGCCTCAGCCTCCCGAGTAGCTGGGACTACAGGCATGTGCCACCATGCCCAGCTAATTTTTTCTATATATTTTTAGTTGGTCAATTAATTTATTCCTATTTTTAGTAGAGATGGGGTCTCGCTCTTGCTCAGACTGGTTTCGAACTCCCAACCTCGAGTGATCTGCCCGCCTAGGCCTACCAGAGTGCCAGGATTACAGGCATGAGCCACCACGCCCGGCCCTGATTTGAATTTGTTGAGACCTGTTTTGGGGCCTACGATAAGATTAATCCTGGAGAATGCACCATGTGCTACTGAAAAGAATATGTATTCTGCAATTTTGTGGTAGAAGATGTTCTATAAATGTCTATTAAGTCTATTTGATCTAGATTTTGGTTTAAGTCAGTTGACTATTTTCTGCTTTGATGATTTGTCAAGCTCTGACAGTGGCGTCTTGAGGTCCCCAGCAATTATGATGGTGATATTGACTTCTTTGCTTAGCTCAAGTAAAATTTGTTTTATGTATCTGGGAGCTCCTGTGTTATGTGTTATATGTTTAGGATTGTTATGTCTTCTTGTTGAATTGCTGCCTTTACCACTATGTAATGACCATTTTTGTCTTTCTGTATCTTTGTTGGCTGAACTTCAATTTTATCTGATATAAGAATGGCTACACCTGCTCTCTTTTGATTTCCATTTGCATGGAATATTTTTTTTTTTTTTGAGACAGAGTCTCGCTCTGTTGCCCAGGCTAGAGTGAGTGCCGTGGCGTCAGCCTAGCTCACAGCAACCTCAAACTCCTGAGCTTGAGCAATCCTGCTGCCTCAGCCTCCCGAGTAGCTGGGACTACAGGCATGCGCCACCATGCCCGGCTAATTTTTTTTATATATATATATATATTAGTTGGCCAATTAATTTCTTTCTATTTTTATAGTAGAGATGGGGTCTCGCTCAGGCTGGTTTTGAACTCCTGACCTTGAGCGATCCGCCCGCCTCAGCCTCCCAGAGTGCTAGGATTACAGGCGTGAGCCACCGCACCCGGCCTGAATATTTTTTTTTATCTTTTTGTGATAAGTCTGTGTGTCCTTGTGGTTTGGATGTGTTTCTTGGAGACAGCAAATATTGGGTTGTGTTTTCTCTTCCATTCCGCCAGCCTGCGTCTTTTGAGACAAGCATTCAGTCCATTAATGTTAGCATTGATAATGTTAATGTTAATTGATAGCATTGATATGTAGGATTTTGGCCTATTCATCCTGCTGGGTGGTCCCTTATTGCTTTGTTTTACCTCCTGTTTTATTGTTTTATAAGAATTGTGAGTTCTGTAGCTGAATTTACACTGCTGGGTATATTTTGCATTATTGGGGAAGAATGTTCTGTAAATGTCTTGTTAGGTTCATTTATTCTAGAGTCCCATTTAAATCCATTTTTTCTCTGTTGATAGTCTGCCACATTGATAAGTCTAGTTCTATCAGTGGAATGTTGAAGTCTCTGCCTATTCATGATATTACTGTTTATTTCTTTCCTTAAGTCTAATATTATTAGTCTTATAAAGAAGGAGCTCCTGTGTTTGGTGCGTATATATTTAGCATTGTTATATCTTCTTGTCAAATCAATCCCTTTATCATTATATAATGACCAATTTTGTCTTTGTTAATAGATCTGGATTTAAAGTCTATTTTTTCTGATATAGGAACAGCTATTCCTTCTCACTTTGGGATTCCTTTACCTCTTTCCTCAACAAAGCCAGTGTACAAACACAATAGGTACTACTCAAGAGGTGTTTTAAAAACAAATGTTTGCTAGATTTGCTCCAACATATCCCTGGTAGCAGCACTGACATGTAGCACTCTGTCCTCAAGGCGGTGACAGTGCCCAGTCCCCCAGCTCCCTCCCTAGACTGCCAGCAGTGATGAGGATGGGGCAACAATGGGGCTGTACCCCAGGACGATGCACTTCTCTAGGGCTAGGCACTCAGAACTAGGTACTGGCTATAGAACCCAGGGTTCGGAAGGCAGCAGGGTCCTACTGTGCCTTCTCTATGAAGCAATGTCATTGCACCTGCCTGTATCAGTCCAGACCTGTGGAAGTGGATGGGCCCTCTTGTAGCTCAGATTATGGCCATGGGGGCAGCATGGAGCCCCAGGGTTCCCTTGCCTGCCTCTTCCCACATGTGGGCACCTGTCCAGGGTAATTCCAATCCTACCAGGCAGTTCACACTACTTCCCTCTCCTTCACTTTCGGTGCCTCTCATTGCTTCTCTACTGATTACCAGTGCTCTCTAGATGAGCCATCTTAAGATGAACATTGGACCCTCTCTGTTTGAGTGGCATGTGGAAGCTGCCTCTAGTCCACCATCATGGCCTCTCTCTTCTAGGCACACTTGGGATTCCAGAAGGCCCACCCAGATAGTCCAGGATCATCTCCCTATCTCAAGATCTTTAATTTCATCACATCTGTAAAGTCTCTTTTATCATGAAAGGGAACATTCACAGGTTCCCGGGATTACAAGTACAGCATGGACATATTTGGGAGTCTCTACTCAGCCTACCACACTGCCTCTCTCCTGCTCACCAGAACTTGCAGTTTCTCCCCTCACAGGTGGGCCCAGGGTGGGAACGGCATGTCTCACCCTCCTCTATGAGCTCCTCCTGCATCAAAAGGCCTCACACACGGGTCCCACCCCACTCTGTCCAGGCTCTTCCTTCCCTGGTGTGCCTCCAGAGGTGTGTGTTGGCGCCACCTTGTGGAAGCACACCATCACAGCCAGTGAACACCCAATAGAAGTACAACTGCCTTGCATATGTAACTTTTAAAATTTCTAACAGCCATATTGAAAATGTAATCAGAGAAAAGTGAAATCATTTCAATGATGTATTTTATGGAACCAGTATATTCATTACCAATTCCTCATGTGATCAAGGAAAATGACAGTTACCTTACATTCTTATTTTGATACTAGGCCTTTGAAATTTTGTATTTATTTTAAACCTGCAGCACCTCTGATTTCAGACCAGCCACACTGCAGATGCTCCAAGGCCACATAGGTGCATGGCTACTGTAACGGAACTCACAGCTCTAGAAATCTGGGTGGAAGAGAGAGGGGGAGACTGCTGTGGGGACTCTCAGAAAGAGCCTGTGGGAGGGGTCCTTGAGGAGGACCAGCCAACAGAGAAGGAGAAGGCTAGACAAACAGCAAATAGAGCACAGCCCTCAATGCCCACCTCATCTTATACTCCACCACAATCTTCCCTGAGGCTATTCTTCAGCCTGGAGTCATGAGCTCTGTCCCTTCCAGTTCAGACAAATCCCCTGAAGACCTGGCTGACTTGTTCACTCACCTGGCAGAGGTTTTGGGGTAAAAGAGTTTGTGCTTTACAGTAGGGCTCCCAAGGGATGCTGGAAACATCAGACACCAGAGCATGTCCACAAGGACACTGTCCTAGAAACATTTCCAGTTTGACATTCATAATCTTAGACTTCCAGCCTGCTTTGGCCACCAAGTACCCCCAGCTGAAGTCTCTGCATCCGTGGTACCCTATCCACCCTCCATCCCTCCTGGCTCTCCAGTCTCCCGACCTCACAGATTCTCTGATCTCTGTCCCTGTGTGATCCTCCCGATGGCCCATGTGGGCCTGGACATCTGGTGTTTCCTCTGGAACCCATGTCAGCACATGAATCTGTGTCTTCAAGAATCTTATCCTTCCCTCGTGTCCCTCTCTCACCCTTCACACCACTGAACGTGGACAAAGGGCACCCTCAGCTTCACTGCACTGGCTCAGTTGCTCTTCCCTTAACAAGTGGGGTTGCCCCACTCAGAGTCCTCAGCCCCACCCCAAAGCCACTGCCCGATAAAACCCTGTTCCATGGTGACACCCCATCCTCTAAAAACCCAATCACATGTAACACCCCTAATTCCCACTCAAGCTCTAAAATTCCTCAGCCCCGTCAGTCCAATCCTCCCGGCCACACCTCACTGCCCACCTCTGCGTTCAGCACCCCACCTCGTGGGCAGGTCTTGAGAGGACCCAGACCAGACCCAACGTGAGTAGCCACAAATGCAACACAACTCAGATGCGAAATTCTATGTCTCGATTCTCATATCGTGTGTGTGGACTCTCTGTAGGAAACATGCGCTGTCTTTGAGAAGAAAACATCAAAAGCGAGGAGGTGGGGACACAAACGTCTGCCTTGAGGAGGAAGCCAGGGTAGCTGCTGGGTCGGGTGCCTGGCGTGGCCATTCAGGGCTGAGAGTGGCCAAGATCTGTGTGTCCACTAGGCGGCGCCCGTCTGCACCGCTGGTCTTTTAAGGTCTTTTAACAGGTTACTTATGTGTCATTAGAACAAGGTTGCTGATCAGGGCCACTGGGCTCATGAACCCGTCAAGCTACATCTCTGCCAAAGAAAGTAAAACCTTTTTGCCACAGAAAGGAAATTTCACAGTTCACAGGGAGTATTACCTGATGTTGGGCACTGAGGCTTATTCTGACACCCACAGTGGTACAAAAACGTCAATGTGTCCCATTTTCATATACAAAAGCTAATGACAAAACTCTCCCTTTCAGGCCTGTGTAATTGATCCCAGTAAAGTCTTGTCCCTTTAATGAGAGCTCCTTGTGCTCCCCCAGCCCCTTGTGAGGCTGCTGCTGCCTCTCACCACCTCCGACAATTGCACCGTCAGCCGGCAGGGCCGCCCACCATGTCGGAAGGTGGGGACGATGCATTGAAAATGGCCGGGGTTGCCGTGTCACATGCTCATTGGCCAGGAATAGGTGACGTCACTAGGGATGTCACACCCTCCATGGACATGACCATTTCCTCTTGGACTAACTTGAGTCACTCTCGCCCGGGACCTCAGAAACAGAAAGACTCTCTAGAAATAGAGTCTTAGCCTTGGACTGAAACCAACAGGACACTCATCATGTTTTCTAAGGGATCGCTTATTTCCTTTATAACAACCGAGGTCATGAACCTCGCCGTGTATATACTGGCTGACTATATCGTGTTGAAGATGGAGGAATTCCTACACAAGCAATTAACGGTGCCTACAATGGAACACACGGTCTTCATCTTAAAGAAGATTGCATCATTTGTGATCAAACAAATGCTCAGGTATTTACTGAATGCCACAGTTTTGGTTCCATACAATAAGTTGAATATGCAAGGTTTCCGAAACAAGCTCACATATTTCTTCAACAACATGAAGCGTCTAATCCCAGCACAATTGATTGTGCAATCTACTTATCCATTTAGCATGGTCTCAGCAAGAACATCCAGAACACTAAGAAGGTAACATGGCAGATTATTTTCTGGTTTTTCTTTTTTTTTTTTTTGGAGACAGAGTCTCATTTTCTTGCCCAGGCTAGAGTGAGTGCCGTGGCATCAGCCTAGCTCACAGCAACCTCAGACTCCTGGGCTGAAGCGGTCCTCCTGCCTCAGCCTCCCGAGTAGCTGGGACTACAGGCGTGAACCACCATGCCTGGCTAATTTTATCTATATACTTTTAGTTGGCCAATTAATTTCTTTCTATTTTAGTAGATACAGGGTCTCGCTCTTGCTCAGGCTGGTTCCCAACTCCTAACCTCAAGCAATCCACCTGCCTCGGCCTGACAGAGTGCTAGGATTACAGGCCTGAGCCACCGTGCCCAGCCAGCATATTATTTTTGAAAAAATAATATCTCCTGGCAAATTTGTAGCAGCACTGTGGATGTATTGCTAATTATAAATTCTACAAATTGTGGTAACATCTATGGGAGAAAAAGAGATTCCGGTTTCCTTTCCGGAACTGGCCTTTTCCTGGGATATCACCAACAATACCCAGAAAATTTCAATCTGGACACTTGCTTTGTTTCAACAGGTCCTCCTTCCTGGAAGAAATTCTTGAGGGTCTGCACCCTCCGATGTCTTTCACACACGCAGACGTCTCTGTAATTCTGGGATCAAGCACTCCCTAACTCCAGGATCTGGATTCACACGCAGACCCACGTGAATCTTGACACTAAAAAATAAAGTTAGATTTAGCTGGACTGAGGTCTCATGTGTGTTTCTGTGCCCACCACCTGCTCATGCTGGGGTGATTCTCTGGCCTGTATTTGGGAGGGGGGGGTCTCAATGTGGTGACAGGCAAGAGACGGGGGAGAAGATCAATACGGGTCTGGAGAGCTGAGGGCTGGGAGCCTGCTGGGTGTAGGGAAGGGGAAGATTCAGGAGTGAGATTCCATGGTAGAGTCCTGTGGGTATTTGAGAACCTGCTGCTGAGAAAGGGAAGCTCCAGGGGGAACAAGGACAGACCTGGTGCCCTGGGGGCTCCTCCTAAGTGAGGGGAGGAAACAAATGCCAGTCAGAGTGGAAACGGCCATTTTCAATGCATCGTCCCCACCTTCCGACATGGTGGGCGGCCCTGCCGGCTGACGGTGCAATTGTCAGAGGTGGTGAGAGGCAGTGGGAGCCTCACAGGGGGCTGGGGAAGCACAAGGAGGTCTCATTAAAGACTCATGCAGACTGAGGTGTGACAATAAAGAGGGGCCCGAACAGTCTATTTGGGGTTAGGAAGGTTTCAGGGGACAAATTTTGCTGGTGCCAGAGGAAAAGTAAGGCTCTGAAGCCACAAAGACATCTCTGACAGTATAGAAGCCACCTTCAAGGGCCCCTGTACACTCCGACATCTTGTGAGTCCTAGATCCTGCTGCCCTGCTCTCTGTGAGGACTTCTGGGGCTCTGCACTCTCCAGGGACACCCTCGGGTCTCCACACTTCTGGGACCATCCACTCCCTGGAGCCCAGAGTCTGGGTTCGTGCACATCGCACTGCCTGTGTCCGCACTTTGGGCCTGTGCACTTGCCAAGGTTGTTTGGGCCCTGGAGCTCCTTCTCCTCCCCTGCCCAGACTCCTATTAGGCCTCTTCTGGGGTCTAATTTTCATTACCTCATGCATCTTGGAGTAGCCTACAGGTCAGAGGTGGAGATTTTGGTTTTCCACACTGCCTACCCATTATTGCAAAGCTATTACCCAAAGCCCTCTGTGAGCTCATGCTGCCAAAATCTCTCCCTGGTCAGAGAAGGATACAGGAAAACATTGGCCCTACATCTGGAAACCTCGATCCCCTGTCTCCATTCCTCACCCCAGCCTGGCCCTTCATTCTCCACTCTTCCCTGAGGCTGGTCGCCAGGCCCCTTCTCTGCTCAGACGCCCTCCCTCTCCTGAAAAACTTGCACCCTAAGCTCCACTTGCCCCCACCATATCGCTCACTTTAGTGTCCTTGTACTTGTAACTTCTTCCCTCAGTGGGACTCCCCCCATTTGCTCTCCATTGTCCCGGTGTCATGGCCTGTGTTGGCCCCTTTACTGGGACCCCTGCACTAACCCTTCAGCTCCTGAGGCCCAGCAGCCTTCTGTCAAGACAAGCATCAGTCTAACTCCCTAGCCAGACACACAGACACTTATACACTGTCACACACACAGGTGGCCCAATGGCTGCCCCTACTCCACGTTACCTTGCAATTCCACTAAGCCCCACGCCTTTGACTCCTGGCTCTGGGTCTGCCCACATGGGCCCTCCCTGAAGCCACTTCCTTCTGAGGTGGGTCTGGGGCTTCTCCCTTGCCTTAATGAACTCCTTTCATGCTGTCTGTGCTTTGCAGCCTACAACCTCCCATCTCCCCTCTGCCCAGGACCCCTACCCCAAGCTCACTTTGCATATCTAATGTCCTGCATGCCACAGATTCTCATGTGTCTCTTCAGAAGTATTTCCACACTGTTGGTGCCCTGCTCAGATCCCTGTCCCCAAGCTGCTCCTTCACACCTCCGAGGTGCCCACATCTGCAGAGACTTGCCCTCAGCAGCATGGAGGTCACATAGAAGGGTGACTGCCAATCACCTTCCTTCTGACAACAGCTGGCAGCCAGTGTCTCACTGTCACACTCATCACTGGGTCTCCATAGCGATGTCATCTCTGTGCTGCAATGTGTGCACCACAGAATCCTGGGATCAGGCTTAAGTCTCCCATCAAACCAAGGTCCATGCCCAGGTCTGCTTGGATTCCCTGGAGAACTTCCTCAATAAATCCCTTAAAACAGCATCTCACAGTCTGCTTCTAGAAAAAGACACCCAACAGTATTCCTAGGAAGCCAAACATAAGAGTAGTTTTGGGGGTTGGATGACTCCCCAGGAAAGCCAATAGGCACCTCATGAGAGCTGCTAGGTGGAGGGAGGACAGTCACCAGGGCATGTGTCCCCTGTGGGATCACTGATACTTCATTACAGGGGATCTTGGATGAACTACAAGGTATGCACTGCTGGTACATTGTCTCTGTGTTGGATAATTCCAGGGGAGATGGCAACAACAGGTGTGTGGGATGGGATGGCTGCACACAAGTGGCATTGAGGTACTGAAGAGAAAAAAGGACAGACTCAGACCCATCACTCAGTGGTTTAAAGTACACTGTCAGTGGTGGAAGTGATCCTCACCTCCTGCAGCCTAAGAGCAGGTACATTGAGGACCAGCCACAAGACTTAACTCCAAAGAGGAAAACATCAGAGGACCGAGGAGAGGGGTGCACCCTGCGGGGAGATCAGCTACATCTCCCCGTGAGAAATCAGGTCCCTTAGGTAGAAGTCGTCACAGAGGATAAGAAACTAATAGGAAATAGAGAGAATAATGGAAATAAAAGCATACACAGAGGAAAGTATAGTTTCATAGATTTATATAAAGAAATTAAGCATAAAGCAAGGGTACTCAGGGGTCCCCACTACATACCCATTGGTAGTGAGGCCATGAGGTTAGTTTCACATAGGTTTTATTTTTTATTTATTTATTTATTTATTTTTGAGACAGAGTCTCACTTTATTGCCCAGGCTAGAGTGAGTGCCATGGCGTCAGCCTAGCTCACAGCAACCTCAAACTCCTGGGCTCAAGCAATCCTGCTGCCTCAGCCTCCCAAGTAGCTGGGACTACAGGCATGTGCCACCATGCCCGGCTAATTTTTTTTTCTATATATATTAGTTGGCCAATTAATTTCTTTCTATTTATAGTAGAGATGGGGTCTCGCTCTTGCTCAGGCTGGTCTCGAACTCCTGAGCTCAAACGATCCGCCCCCCTCGGCCTCCCAGAGAGCTAGGATTACAGGCTTGAGCCACCGCGCCCAGCCTTCACATAGGTTTTATAATCACAGATATCAGGTATCAGTTGCCAGGAGTAACAGATCTACACAATATCAGGTATTTGGTTTGGATTTAAAAAGTCTTTTCAAGAGACTTCTAAAATTTCCTAATCTATTCTATCTATGTGAACAAACTTTTACAAAATCTTTCAGGGACTAACTTCTAAATTCTAAGAGACAGCTATCCTTTAACAGAGGGGTATCACAGAGATACCGTGGCTCCATATTTCTTTCATCTAGTTATTGTGGATTGAGACAGAGAGTCAGAAGGAAGCAGGAACTTGGCTGTTTGTTAATTGCTCTTAGCCACAAATGTCCATCTCATCTCTCAGGCTGGGCACTCATTATTCTGGCTCCCATTCTGTGGCGCCATGTATAGCTGCCTTGTCTTTCAAGAATTGGGGCACCACAGGTTTGAGATAACAGAAGCCATCTTGGAATGCATCTGACTGGAGCTTTGAGCCCTCCCAAGGCAACACATCCTTTGATATGCAAACAAATGAGTTCACATATTCCTTCAGGACAAAGACCTGCAAAACTCCTGAAATCATTTCTGTCTTTAACATAGCAATATTGGGTGATAAAATAATAATCTTATGAGCCACATCTCATTAATTCCTCAATGGTCTTTCCTCAACACACCCTCACCCCAACCTGAGCAGGCAATGAAGCTTTGCATTTCAGACAATCTCTCCCTGGCCCTATGTGTGTCTCTCTCTTCCCCCAGCCCACACTGTTCTCCTTTTGCTATATTAACTCTGTGGTTACACGGCTTTCTTGAGTTCAGGGAGAAATGCTACCAGAATATCAACCCTGAGATGTTTAGTAACCCCTGAGTCTGTAACAAGTTGAACAGCCCTAAATTTGGGCTGCCATTTGATGTGAGGTTGCTCATGACCGGTGGATTCTGGGCTGACCCTGACTGGTTAGCACCAGAACTGAATTGCACTGCAGTATAGCAGTGGGGTCAACAATCAAAAGGTTCAGATGTGGGTTAAGGGAGTCCTTGAGATGGGAATCCAGGTCAAAAACAAGAAAACAAATACACAATGCATGAGCCCACTGGGATGCTTAGGAGGGCCAGTTAGCCCTGCACTGGTGAAAGGGACCCAGCGTCACTGAGATGCAAATCACAGTCATTTATCTGAGATCAGATCTGAATGTAGGAAAACTGTTACAAAGCTGTGCTCCATAGTGCAGTGGGATGATGGGGTGTGGCAAGGACAGAAACCAGCACTATGCCATCCACCCAGGGCGGGCATGAGAACTAGGCAGCAGTATTATATGCCTGTAAGGAGAGGTTGATCTGCAAAGATTTTAGGAGACATCTCATACAGCACACTGTGTGTACAGACAAGAGATGTGGACAGCCAGTGAGTGTGTCACTTACTGGGCACTCCATAGGCATAATTGAGAGCAGAAGGCTGATGTTAGCTGCCCCACATAATATCATGATCATTACTATGTAAAGATCACAGACAGATTTAGATTCAGAAATTTTGGATTCATAAAAAGGCAGAGTTCCCTTCAAGACCAAGGCAAGTGTACACCATTGTGATGCACCAGTTCATCCTGGACAGAACCCACAGCAATTAGCAGATGACAAGGAACTACTGCAAATGTCCTTGACTGCAGCCCCTCTGTAGCTGCTGTGAGGGATGCTTTGCTTTCGCTAGAGCAGCACATGACACACCTTCAGACATGTGCTATGCACAGAAGAGCTGGGAAATATATATATTCAAAACACACAGGAGGATGGATCATAATTATTTCCACTTACATGGAAGCAACAGCAGTATACTTCATGATCTCTCCTCCCACCTCTCACTTTTTCTCTCATGATGCGTCAGTAGAGTCCTACGGGACCTTCCTATTTTGACACTCTGTCGCACATGACATGCACCAATCTAATTTGGTGGGCATGGCCAGAAGGCCAGGCTCTGTGAGGACTTTCTCCTGAGCCTCTACACATGACCCTTCCAGCAGGGTGGTCTGGCAAAAATCAGGTTTCTTATACCAGACCTCATGCTTTTTATGACCTGTAATTTGATGTCACATTGAGTCACTTTCCCTACACGTGTTAGTTTTAGAAGTCACCAGCCCACCCATACTCACAGGGATGGCACATAGGCCCCACATATCAGTGGCAAAAGTGGCAATAACTTTTTTTGTTTGTTTGTTGAGACAGAGTCTCACTTTGTTGCCCAGGCTAGAGTGAGTGCTGTGGCGTCAGCCTAGCTCACAGCAACCTCAAACTCCTGGGCACGAGTGATCCTCCTGCCTCAACCTCTCGAGTAGCTGGGACTACAGGCATGTGCCACCATGCCTGGATAATTATTTCTATATATATTAGTTGGCCAATTAATTTCTTTCTATTTATAGTAGAGACGGGGTCTCATTCTTGCTCAGCTGGTTTTGAACTCCTGACCTCAAGCAATCCTCCCGCCTCGGTCTCCCAGAATGCTAGGATTACAGGAGTGAGCCACCACACCCGGCCGGCAAATCTTTTATGCCACATTTTAAAAACACGACACATTCTACCGCTGGTGGGGATTTGGGTGAATTCCTGTTTGGGCTTATTAAGTTGGATCTCTGCGAATGTTCTAGTTCAAGTCTGTCATGAACACATGTCTGTCTTTCTCTTGAATATATACCCAGGAGGTATTTATGTTCTAAAGTTCCTGAGAGGCTGGTCCGAATGTAGTGAGTTATCTCATTTGATTGTTCACAGTCAGTTACAGATTGAATTCTTTGTTCTACTACTTTCCCCCCTCCTCACTACTACACTTGACTAGTCTTAAAAATAATAAAAATAAAAAAATAAAGTTCTTGAGATAGTTTTCTTAGAATATTGGCCTCGAGTTTCATCTGAGTTGCTGCAAAAGACATTATTTCACTCCTTTCCATGGCTGAATAATCCTCCATGCTGTATATATGTACATACAAATGTATATATGCATGTGTGTGCATATAGATACACTTTGTTTATACATGCCTCAATTGATGGTCATTTAAATTGATGCCATTCTAATTGTGAATTGTGCTGCATTAAACATTCAAGTGCAGGTGTTCTTTGATATAATGAGTTCTTTTCCATTGGGCAGATATATGGTAGTGGGATTGCGGGATCACATTCATGGTAGATCTACTTTTAGTTCTTTGTGTAATCTCCATACCATTTTCCATACTGTTAGAGCATGTACTAGTTGACATTCCAACCACCAGTGCATAAGTCTTCCTTTGTCACCTCATCTGTGCACCATCTATTCTTTCTTGACTCTTGGATAATAACCACCCTGGTTGTGCATAATGGATATCTCATGGTGGTTTTGATCTGCAATAACCCAATGATTAGTCAGGTCAAGCATGTTTTCATATGTTTGTTAGCCATTTGTATATCTTCTTTTCACAGAAATCCCTTCATATCTTTTCCCCCTTTGATATGGGCTTGTTTTATTTTTCTTGTTGCTTTGTTTGAATTCCTTGTGAATTCTGGGTATTAGTCCCTTGTTGGATGTGTAGTTTGCAAATATTTCCTCCCATTTTGTAGTTTGTCTATTATGTTGATTATTTCCTTTGCTGTACAGAAACATTTAGTTTGAGTAAGTCCCATTTATTTTTCTTGCTATTCTAGTTGCTTCTGGGATCTTAGTCATAAATTCCACTATGCTGGTGTCCATAGTCCATTATTCCATAAATGCTGCTATCTAGAAGCATTTATAACTTTTATGGTTTCAAGTCTGACATTTAAGTCTTTAATCCATCTTGAATTAATTTTTGTAGATGGTGAGAGATAAGGATCCAGTGTCCTTCTTCTCCATAAATCTCTCCAATTTTCCCAAACCATTTATTGAATAGGGCACCCTTTCTCTGTCTGAATTTTCACAAATCAGGTAGTTATAGGTGTATAGTTTTGTGCCTGGGTTCTATCTCCTGCTCCATCGACCTATGAGTCTACTTTTATGCCAGTGTCAAGTTGTTTCGGTTACTACAGCCTTGTATTATAATTTCAAGTCACGTAATGTGATTCCTTTTGAGATTTTTTTCCTTAGGATTGCCTTGTGTTTTGTGGCTCTCTTGTGATTCCGTATGAAATTTTGTATGGTTTTTAGTAATTTGCAGAAAAATCACATCAGGATTTTGCTAGGAATTGCATTGAATCTGTAAATAATCACTTCGGGCCTTATGGACATCTTAACAATATTCAATCTTCTGGCACATGATCATGTGATTCCTTTTCCATGAGTTTGTGTCACCTATGATTTGTTTCACCATATATATAGCTCTCCTTGGGCAGATCTTTCACCTCCTTGGTTAAGGATGTTCCCAGGTATTTTATTGTTTAGCCTATCATGAATTGTATTGAGTTCCTGATTTGATTCTCAACATGGCTGTTATTTTATTTTATTTTTTCACCTTGCAAACACCATGTTATTGGGAAGGCCGACCAAAGAGGAAAAAGCCCAAGACGCTTTCTGCAGCCACAACCGCTTGGGTCACAACTGAACAAAGGCAGACTCATCAAGGTAGCAATAACCTGGGACCGAGGGTCACCGAATGAAAGGGCTAGGCGGAAACCTCAAGCCTTCCCAGGAGCCAAGGGAGGCTGGAGCACACAAGCTGTGCTGTTCCTGGCCACAAAGCCTCGGATCCATTTGGGATGGACGGTGGCGAGTGGTGGGCTCAGAGTGAGGACCATAGGCTCAGACGTGTTGGGACTGGACATTCGTGGAGTCCTCCCAGGCGGCAGTGGCCGTGGTGTTGTACTGCACGCTCCTGGGGGCTTCTGTGGCTCTCACGACCGGGTGATGCGTCGGTTTCAGGTCCGCAGGCTGTTAGCCAGGAGCAAGAAAGTTTGCCAACTGTATACATGTGACTAGGGGGAGGCGCCACCTCCACAGCCTGCAGGGACCCGAAGGTAGTTGTTGATCCATGTCACGGTGGCTCCAAGCTCGGGGGACTCAGCTTTGGACAGTGAAGGGGCCGGACTGGGAAAGGAACCTCCTGGGCTGGGGCGGCTGGAGGCATCTAGGGCCCTGGCCCACACTCCGAGGAAGCAGGGGCCTGGCTCACAGGCGGTTGGAGGGGCATCCAGTCGATCACCAGGAGAGTGAAATCAGCACGCTGTTACTGGTGCATAGCAATGCTACTGATTTCTGTACATTCCCTTTGTAACCTGAGAGTTTACTGAATTTATCCATTCCAGGATTCCTTTGAAGGAGTCTTTAGGGTTTTCTAGACACAAAATCATACCATCAGCAAACAGGAATAGTTTGACCTACTCTTTCATCATTTGAATGCCCTTTATTTCTCTCTTCCCTGAATGCACTGGCCAGGACATTTAGTGCCGTGTTGAGTAGAAGTGGTGACACTGGGCATCCTTGTCTTTTCCCAGTCCTTAAAGGGAACGCTATCGACTTGGCCCCATTCAGTATGATGTTGGCTGTGGATTTGTCATATATGGCTTTTTTATTGGTTCAATTAGTTTAAAATACTTTTATTGCAATAATGTTTAATTTAAAACAGATTATGAAACATGATATTATTTGACTTCTTAGAAAGCAAGAAAATTATATGGTTGCTTACTCTATATCCTATTATTAAAACTTTTTTGATCATTTAACTGCTTCTCAATTACTTTTTTCCAAGCTCTGATATTTTACAATTCTGTTAATGTATTTTATTTCAAAATATTAAGAGAGCGCAGATGTTTTGGATACCTAGCTTGAGTCTGGGCTTAAATGGCTTTAATGATTTTGAGATAAATTCCTTCTATGCTTAGTTTTATCAGAGTTTTCATCATAAAGATGTGCTGGATGATACTGAATGCTTTCTCTGCATCTATTGAAATGATCATATAATTTTTGTTTTAATTCTGTTTATGTGCCGAATCAAGTTTCTTGATTTGTGTATGTTGAAAATCCTTGCATGCTTGTGATAAAACCCACTTATCGTGGTGAATTTTCCTTTTGTTGTGCTGTTTGATTTGGTTTGTCAGCATTTCCTTAAGGGTTTTCGTATCTAGGTTCATTAGGGATATTGGCCTGTACTTTTCTTTTTTGTGTGTGTCCTTTCCTGGCTGGAATTAGGATGATACTGGCTTTGTAGTATGAGGTAAGGAAGATTCCCTCCTTCTCAATATTATGGAGCAGTTTCAGTAGGATAGGTACCAGTTCCTCTTTGTAGGTTTCGTAGAATTCACCTGGGAACACTTCGGGTCCTGGGGATTTTTTTTTTTTTTTTTTGGAAGGGGGAAATTTTGTATTTGTTGCAGCCTTGCAACTCATTACTAGTCCCCTCTGGATTCCCATTTCTTCCCGATTCAAGCTTGGGAGGTTGTGTGTTTCCAAAAATTTATCCATTTCCTCTAGATTTTCTAGTTTATGTGTGTAGAATTTTACATAGTAGTCTCAGAGGATATTTTGTACTTCTAGGGTATCAATTCTAGTGTCTCTTTTTTCATTTGTGATTGAGCTTACTGAGTTCTTTCTGTTCTATTCCCAGTTAATTTAGCAAGTAGTCAATTGACCTTTTTTTCATCAAACCTTTGCACTGTGGGGGTTCTTCTATTAGTTTCTAATTCATTTAGTACAGCTCTCATTTAATTTCTTTTCTTCTGTTAGGTTTGGGTTTGGCTCGTTCTTCTTTTACTAGGACCTTGAGGTATAATCCTAGCACTCTTAGAGGCCGACAATGTGGGCAGATTGAGCTTAGGAGTTTGAGAACACCGTTAGCAAGAGTGAGACCCCATCTCTACTAACAAAAATAGAAAGAAATTATTTGGACAACAAAAAGTATATATATAAAATATTAGCCAGGCATGCTGGTACATGCCTGTAGTCCCAGCAACTAGGGAGGCTGAGGCAGGAGGATTGCTTGAGCCCAAGAGTTTGGGGTTGTTGTGAACTACGTTGATGCCACAGAACTATAACCCAGGCAACAGAGTGAGACTCTGTCTCAAAAAAAAAAAAAAAGTGCTGGGATTAGAGGTATGAGCCACCATGTCTAGCCCAAAGATTTTTTAAAGGACCTGGCACATCTAAAAATTTTGCAGAACATCATGTTGCTACACTGCATTCAAAACAGCATGATAAGCAGACCTGAAGAACAAGAAACAGCAAGTATTCTAAGGGTCTTACCAGGAAACGGTGCTCTGAAGTCTAGAATTCCATACCTGCAAACATTGATGATGGATGACAATGGCATAAGTGACAACAGAGATATCCAATGATGAAGATGACATCAATGTCAAGATGAGCTTCGTTATCACAATTTAAAGCCAAGTGTGAGATTTCCATGGTCCACAGGGCCACATCCATGTGTGGCCAATCACACATGTGCTCCATCAACGAAATATTTTGACCTCCAGTCTTAGAAGGAGGATAGATGCTGTGTGGAGCCTCTGGCATGACCAAAGAAAGCAGGAGGACACAGACCCTCAGGATTCCAGAGCAAGGACACACCTTCTGGAGCAAGAAAAAACATCTCTTGAGAGGCTTTAAATCTTCCCAGAGACAATCTCAGTATAGGACATAAAGTGTCCAGGTAGCCAGAGCTTCTCATCATGATCTGGGTTTTATCGGACTCACCAACTCATATAGTGAAATGATGACAGAAGTGACCATCCTAAAACAGTGGTGGTGCATCCTGGATGAGACAAGGACAGGCAGCCCAGCCTGTCACTGCATCTGGCACTCTGCTCTGCTTCCTCTTATGCAGCTCTCACCTGGAGCGGGTGGGGCGGATTACTGTGACCAGTGAACAAAAGAAAAGGATCTATAAACAGCATACGAAGAAGAGCCCTCATGCCCAGGTCAGCAGCCACTCCCCCACGATCTGCCCTGAGGCTATTCTTCACCTGGAGTCATCAACTCTGTCCCTTCCAGTTCACACAAATCGCGTGGAGATCTGGCTATCTTGTTCACTCACCTGGCATAGGTTTTGGGGTAAAAGAGTTTGTGCTTTACAGTAGGGATCTGAAGGGATGCTGAAAACATCAGACACCAGAGCATGGACACAAGGACACTGTCCTAGAAACATTTCCAGTTTGACTCTCCTAATCTTAGACTTCCAGCCTGCTTTGGTCCCCAAGTACCCCCAGCTGAAGACTCTGCATCCGTGGTACCCTATCCACCCTCCAACTCTCCTGACTCTCCAGCCTCCCGACCTCACCAGATTCTCTGATCTCTGTTCCTGTGTGATCCTTACCACAGTCCATGTGGGCCTGGACATCAGCTGTTTCCTCTGAAGCCATGTCAGGACATTATCTGTGTCTTTAAGAATCTTATCCTTCCCTCATGTCCCCATCTCACCCTTCACACCATTGAAATTGGACGAAGGGCACCCTCAGCTTCACTGCACCGGCTCAGTTGCTCTTCCCGAAGCAGGTGGGGCCGCCCCACTCAGAGTCCTCAGCCCCACCCCAAAGCCACTGCACCTATAAAACCCTGTTCCATGGTGACACTCAAAACCAATCACATCATCCTCTCAAAACCAATCACAACTGACAGCCTCAATCCCCACTCAAGCTCTAAAATTCCTCAGCCCCAGTCAGTCTGATCCTCCTGGGACACACCTCACTGCCCACCTCTGCGTTCAGCACCCCACCTCGTGGGCAGGTCTTGAGAGGACCCAGACCAGACCCAACGTGAGTAGCCATAACAGCAAGACAACTCAGATGGGAGATTCTATGTCTCAGTTCTCATGTCGTGTTTGTGGACTCTCTGTGGGAAACACGCGCTGTCTTTGGGAAGAAAACACCAAAAGGAAGGAGTTGAGGACTTAAATGTCTGCCTGAGGAGGAAGCCAGGGTAGCTGCTGGGTCGGGTGCCTGGTGTGGCCATTCAGGGCTGAGAGCGGCCAAGATCTGTGTGTCCACTAGGTGGCGCCCCGTCCACACCGCTGTCTTTTAAAGCCGTCTAACACATTACTAATGGGTATTTAGAACAACCTTGGTGATCAGGGCTGATGGGCTCATGATCTGATCAGGCTACGTCACTGCCATAGAAAGCAAAGCCTTTTTGCCACAGAAAGGAAATGTCACAGCTCACGGGGAGTACCCCCAAGATGTTGGGCCCTGGGCTTATTCTGTTACCCACAGTGGTACAAAAATGTCAACATGTCCCATCTTCACATACAAAGGCTCATGATGAAACTCTCCATTTCAGGGCTGTGTACTTGAAAAGGGTAAAATCTTGTCCCTTTAATGAGAGTCCCTTGTGCTCCCCCAGCCTCCTGGGAGGCTCCCGCTGCCTCTCACCACCTCCGACAATTGCACCGTCAGCCGGCAGGGCCGCCCACCACGTCGGAAGGTGGTGACGATGCATTGAAAATGGCCGGGGTTGCCGTGTCACATGCTCATTGGCCAGGAATAGGTGACGTCACTAGGAAAGTCACATCTTCAGTGGACATGGCCAGTTCCTCCGGACTAGCTTGAGTCATTCTCATTCTTGACCTCTAGAAGCAGAAAGACTCTTAAAGAATAGAGTCCTAACCTTGGACTGAAAGCAACAGAACACTCATCATGTTTTCTATGTGCTCGCTTATTTCCTTTATAACAACCCTGGTCATAAACATCGCCATACGCAAACTGGCTGACTTGATCATGTACAAGATGGAGGAATTCCTACCAGAGCTATCAACGGTGCTTGCAACGAAATACACAATTGTCGACTTAAAGCTGATTGCATCATTTCTGATTGGAAAAATGCTCAAGTGTCTACTGAGGGCCACAGTTTCATTTGCATACAACATGTTGGATATGCACAGCTTCCCGAACAAGCTCACATATTTCTTCAACAAGATGAAGCGTCTAATCCCAGCACAAGTGATACTGCAATCTACTCATGCTTCCAGCAACGTCTCGGCATGACCGTCCAGAACTCTAAGAAGGTAAGATAACATATTATTTTTGAAAAAATAATGTCTCCTGGCAAATTTGCACCAGCGGTGTGCATGCATTGCTAATTATAAATCCTACAAATTGTGATAACATTTGCAGGAGGAAAAAGAGATTCCGGTTCTCTTTCCTGAGCTGGCCTCGTTCCTGGGGTATCACCGACAATACACAGAAAATTTCAATCACAACACCAGTTTCGTTTCAACTAGTCCTCCAACGGGAAGAAATTCTTGAGGATCTGTACCCTCTGATATTGTCCACGTGTGCAGACGTCTCCGTACTTCTGGGATCAAGCACTCGCTGGACTCCAGGTTCTGGATTGATCCACAAACTCATGCACGTGAATATTTACTCTGAAAAATAAAGTGAGATTTAGCGTTACTGGGGTCTCACTCGTGTTTCTGTGCCCACCACCTGCTCATGCTGGGGTGAGTCTCTGGCCTGTATTTGGGGAGGGGGGGTCTCAATGTGGAGACAGGCGTGAGATGGGGGAGAAGATCAATACGGGCCTGGGGAGCTGAGGGCTGGGAGCCTGCTCGGTGTAGGGAAGGGGAAGATTTTGAGGGTGAAATCCCATAGTCGAGTCCTGTGGGTATTTGAGAACCTGCTACTCAGAAAGGGAAGCTCCAGGGGGGAACAAAGACAGACCTGGTGCCCTGGGAGGCTCATCCTAAGTGAGGGGAGGAAACAAATGCAGATCAGAGTGGAAATGGCCTCCTTGAAGACTGAGGTGTGACAATAAAAAGGGCCCCGAACAGTCTATTTGGGGGTGGGAAGGTTTCAAGGGGAAAAATTTGCTGGTGTCAGAGGAAAAGTGAGGCTCTGAAGCCACAAAGACATCCCTGGCAGTGTAGAAGCCACCTTCAAGGCCCCTGTACACCCTGACGTCTTGTGAGTCCTAGATCCCCCTGCCCTGCTCTCCGTGAGGACTTCTGGGTCTCTGCACTCTCTAGGGACACCCTCGGGTCTCCACGCTTCTGGGACCATGCGCTCCCTGGAGCCCAGGGCCTGGGTTCCCACACACCGGTGCTGCCTGTGTCTGCACTTCGGGCCTGTGCACTTGCCAAGGTTGTCTGGGCTCTGGAGCTCCTCCTCCTCCCCTGCCCGGACTCCTATTAGGCCTCTTCTGGGGTCTAATTTTCATTACCAAATGCATCTTGGAGTACCTTACAGGACAGAGGTAAAGATTGTGCTTTTCCACACTGTGCCCACCCATACTTGCAAAGCTATTACCCAAAGCCCTCTATGAGATCATGCTGCCCAAATCTCTCCCTGGTCAGAGAAGGTTACTGGAAAACGTTGGCCCTACGTCTGGAAACCTCGATCCCCTGTCTCTGTTCATGACCCAAGCCTGGTCCTTCATTCTCCACTCTTCCCCGAGGCTGGTCGCCAGGCCCCTTTTCTGCTCAGACGCCCTCCCTCTCCTGAAAAACTTGCACCCTAAGCTCCACTTGGCCCCACCCTATCGCTCACTCTTGTGTCCTTGTACTTGTAACTTCTTCCCTCAGTGGGATTCTCCCCATTTGCTCTCCATTGTCCCGGTGTCATGGCCTGTGTTGGCCCCTTTACTGAGACCCCTGCACTAACCCTTTAGTTCCTGAGGCCCAACAGCCTTCTGTCTAGACAAGCATCAGTCTAACTCCCTAGCCAGACACACAGACACTTATACACTGTCACACACACAGGTGGCCCAATGGCTGCCCCCACTCCATGTCACCCTGCAATTGCACTAAGCCCCACACCTTTGACTCCTGGCTCTGGGTCTGCCCACATGGGCCCTCCCTGAAGCCACTTCATTCTGAGGAGGGTCTGGGGCTTCTCCCTTTCCTTAATGAACTCCTTTCATACTCATTATGCTTTGGAGCCTACAACCTCCAATCTCCTCTCTACCCAGTCACCCCCCCCACCCCTCCGCTCACTTTGCATCTCTAATGTCCTGCGTGCCACAGATTCTCATGTCTCTCTTCAGAAGTATTTCCACACTCTGGAGTAAGTATTTACACACTGTTGGTGCCTGCCCAGATGCCAGTCCCCAAGCTGTTCCTGCACACCTTTGAGGTGCCCACATCTGCAGAGACTTGCCCTCAGCAGCATGGGGGTCACATGGAAGGGTGACTGACATTCACCTTCCTTCTGACAACAGCTGGCAGCCAGTGTCTCACTGTCACACTCACCTCTGGGTCCCCATAGTGATGTCACCTCTGTGCTGCGGTGTGTGCACCACAGCCTCCTGGAATCAGGCTTAAGTCTCCCATCAAACCAGGGTCCTTGCCCAGGTCTGCCTGGATTCCCTGGAGCATTTGCTCAATAAATCCCTTAAACACCATCTCACGGTCTACTTCTAGAAAAAGACATCCAGCAGTTCATCCTGGCAGTATTCCTAGGAAGCCAACCATAAGGGTAGTTTTGGAGTTGGATGACTCCCCAAGAAAGCCAGTGAGCACCTATGACAGCTGCTAGGTGGAGGGAGGACAATCCTCAGGGCATGTGTCCCCTGTGGCATCACTGATATTTCATTACAGGGCATCTTAGATGAACTACAGGGGATGCCCTGCTCGTACTTTGTCTCTGGGTTTGATAAATCCATGTGAGATGGCAACAACAGGTGTTTGGAATGGGATGGCTGCTCACAAGTGGCATGGAGGTACTGAAGAGAAAAATGGACAGACTCTGCCCCATCACTCAGTGGTTTAAATTACAGTGTCAGAGGTGGAAGTTATCCTCCCCTCCTGCAGCCCAAGGGCAGGTACACTTGAGGACCAGCCACAAGGCATAACTCCAAAGGGGAAAACATCAGAGGACCCAAGAGAGGGGTGCACCCTTGCAAGGAGATCAGCTACATCTCCCTGTGAGAAATCAGGTCCCTTAGGTAGAAGTCATCACAGAGGATAAGAAATTAATAGGAAATAGAATAATGCAAATAAAAGAAGAGAGAGACGAAGATATAGTTTTATAGATTTATATAAAGAAATTAGCGTAAAGCAAGAGTACTCAGGAGTCCCCACTACATCCCCGTTGGTAGTGAGGCCACGAGGTTAGTTTCAAATAGGTTTTATAATCACAGATATCAGTTATCAGTTGCCAGGGATAACAGATTTAAAGAATAACAGGTAGGTTGGTTTGGATTAAAAGTTTTTTCAAAGGACTCTAAAATTTCCTAGTCTGTTCTATCTATGTGAACAAATGCTTACAAAATCTTTCAAGAACTAACTTCTAAGTTCTAAGAGAAAGCTATCATTAAACGGAGGGATAACCCAGAGATATCGTGGCTCCATATTTCTTTTATCTAGTTATTGTGGATTGAGACAGACAGTCAGAAGTAAGCAGGAACTTGACTCTTTTGTTAATTGCTCTTAGCCGTAAGTGTCCATCTCGTCTCTC
Organism: Mirza zaza; assembly: GCA_008750895.1. Lineage (NCBI taxonomy): Eukaryota > Metazoa > Chordata > Mammalia > Primates > Cheirogaleidae > Mirza > Mirza zaza. The sequence continues at coordinate 49,488 of VSMD01026553.1, forward strand.
AGGCTGGGCACTCATTATTCCAGATCCCATTCTGTGGCGCCACGTATGCCTGCCTTGTCTTTCAAAAACAGGGGGGTGCCACAAGTTTGACATAACAGAAGCCATCTTAGAAGGCATGTGACCGGAGCTTTGATAGGCCCTTCTGAAGGGACACAGCTTTTGATAGGTAAACTAACGAGTTCACATGTTCCTTCAGGGCAAAGCCCAGCAAAATTCCTGAAATAATTACTGTCTTTAATATAGCAGTATTAGGCAATAAAATAATAATCTTATGAGCCACATCTCATTAATTTCTCAATCATCTTTCCTCAACACACCCTCACCCCAACCTGAGCAGGCAATGAAGCTTTGCATTTCAGACAACTTCCTGCCTGGCCCTTTGTGTGTCTCTCTCTTCCCCTGGCCCACACTGTTACCCTTTTGCTATATTAATTCTGTTGTTATATGGCTTTCTTGAGTTCAGGGAGAAATGCTACCAGAATATCAACCCTGAGTTGTTTAGTACTCCCTAAGTCTGTAACAAGTTGAACAGCCCTAAATTTGGGCTTCCATTTGAAGTGAGGTTGCTCGTGACCAGTGGATACTGGGCTGTCCCTTACTGGTTAGCACCAGAACTGAATTGCACTGTGGTATAGCAGTAGGGTCAACAATCAGAAGGTTCAGATGTGAGTCCCTGAGATGGGACTCCAGGTCAAAAACAAGAAACCAAATACAAAATGCATGAACCCACTAGGATCCTCAGGAGGGCAAATGAGCCCTGCACTGGTGAAAGGGACGCCAGTGTCACTGAGATGAAAATCACAGTCATTTCTTTGAGATCAGATCTGAATGTAGGAAAACTGTTATAGAGCTGTGCTCCATAGTGCAGTGGGATGATGGGGTCTGGGAATGACAGAAACCAGCACTATGCCATCCCAAACCAAGGCGGGCATAATAACTAGGCAGCAGTATTATATGCCCATAAGGAGAGGTTGATCTGCAAAGATTTCAGGACACGTCTCATACAGCACATTATTTGTATGGACAAGAGATGTGAACAGCCAATGAGTGTGTCACTTACTGGGCACTCGATAGACAAAATCAAGAGCAGAAGGCTGATGTCAGCTGCCCCACATAGCATCATGATCATTACTATGTAAAGATCTGAGACAGATTTAGAGTCAGAAATTTTGGATTGATAAAAAGGTTGAGTTCTCTGAAAGACCAAGGCAAGTGTACACCAGTGTGATGCACCAGTCCATCCTGGACAGAACCCACAGCCATTAACAGGTGACAAGGGACCACTGCAAATGTCCTTGACTGCAGCCCCACTGTAGCTCCTGTGAGGGATGCTTTGCTTTCACTAGAGCAGCGCATGACTCACCTTCAGACATGAGCTATGCACAGAAGAGCAGGGAAATATATATATTTTCAAAACACACAGGAGGATATATCATAATTATTCCCACTTACATGGAAGCAACAGCAGTATACATCATGATCTCTCTTCCCACCTCTCACTTCCTTTCTCATTATGCTTCAGTAGAGTCCTAAGGGACCTGCCCATCTCTACACTCTGTAGTACATCACATTCGCCAACCTAATTTGGTGGGCATGGCCAGAAGGCTGGGCTCTGTGGGGACTTTCTCCTGAGCCTCCACACGGGACCCCTTCAGCAGGGTGCTCTCGGAAAAAAACAGGTTTCTTATGCCAGACCTCATGCTGTTTATGACCCGTACTTTGATGTCACATTGAGTCACTTTCCCTACAGCTGCTACTTTTAGAAGTCACCAGCCCAACCATACTCACAGGGATGGCACATAGGTCCCACATATCAGTGGTGACAGTGGCAAAATCTTTTCTGCCACATTTTAAAAACATGACACATTCTACTGCTGGTGGGCATTTGGGTGACTTCTTTGAGCTTATTCAGTTGGATCTCTGTGAATGTTCCAGTTCAAGTCTGTCATGAACACATGTCTGTCTTTCTCTTGAATATATACCCAGGGGGTATATGTCTTCTAAAGTTCCTGAGATGCTTGAATAATTGCCTCCAGTTCCACCCAAGTTGCTGCAAAAGACATTATTTTATGCTTTTCCTGGCTGAAGAATACTCCATGCTGTATGTATGTACATATAAACATATATGTGATAGTTTCTATTTTTAAAAATTATTTTAAAATAAATTATTTATTCTCTTTTTATTTCCATCATTCTTTTTTTTTTTTTTTTTTTTTTTTTTTTTTTTTGAGACAGAGTCTCACTTTATTGCCCAGGCTAGAGTGAGTGCCATGGCGTCAGCCTAGCTCACAGCAACCTCAAACTCCTGGGCTCAAGCAATCCTGCTGCCTCAGCCTCCCAAGCAACTGGGACTACAGGCATGCGCCACCATGCCCGGCTAATTTTTTTTTCTATATATATTAGTTGGCCAATTAATTTCTTTCCAGTTTATAGTAGAGATGGGGTCTCTCTCTTGCTCAGGCTGGTCTCGAACTCCTGAGCTCAAATGATCCGCCCACCTCAGCCTCCCAGAGAGCTAGGATTACAGGCGTGAGCCACCGCGCCCGGCCTTATTTCCATCATTCTTCAGAATGGATGATACAGTTTCTTTATTACATGCCTCAGTTGATGCGCATTTAGATTTTTTCTTTGTAATTGTGAATTGTGCTGCATTAAATCTTCAACTGCAGGTGTTGTTTTGATATATTGACTTCTTTTCCATTGGGAAGATACACGGTAGTGGGATTGCTGGATTGCATGCATGGTCGGTCTACTTTTAGGTCTTGGTGGACACTCCATACCATTTTCCATACTGTTAGAGATTGCACTAGTTGACATTCCCACCACCAGTGCACAAGCACTCCCTTGTCACCTTATCTGTGCACTATGTATTCTTTATTGACTCTTGGATAATAGCCATCCTGATCGGGCACAATGGGTACCTCATGGTGGTTTTAATTTGCATTACCCCAATGATTAGTCAGGTCAAACATGATTTCATGTTTGTTAGCCATTCGTATATCTTCTTTTCACCAAAATCGCTTCCTATCTTTTCCCCCTTTGAAATGAGCTTTTTAAAATTTTTTTCTTGTTGATTTGTTTGAATTCGTTGTGGATTCTGGGTATTAGTCCCTTGTCAAATGTGTAGTTTGCAAATATATCCCCCCATTTTGCAGTTTGTCTATTCTGTTGATTATTTCCTTGGCTGTGCAGAAACATTTAGTTTAATAAGTCCCATTTTTTTCTTCCTGTTCTATTTCCTTCTGAGATATTAGTCATAAATTCCACTATGCCACTATCCATATTCCTCTATTCCACTAATGCCACTACCTAGAAGCATTTTCCCCATGTTTCCTTCTGTAATTTCTATGGTTTCAGGTCTGACATTTAAGTCTTTAATCCATTTGGAGTTAATCTTCGTAGATGGTGAGAGGAAAGGATCCAGTTTCCTTCTTCTCCATAAATCTCTCCAATTTTCCCAGCACCATTTATAGATAGGGCACCCTTTCCCTCTCTGACCTTTCACAAATCAGAGAGTGGTAGGTGCATAGTTTTATGCCTGGGCTCTATCTCTTGCTCCATTGACCTATGAGTCTACTTTCATGCCAGTGCCATGTTGTTTTGGTTACTACAGCCTTGTACTATAATTTCAAGTCACGTAATGTGATTCCTTCGGAGATGTATTTTCCCTTAGGATTGCCTTGTGTTTTTGGGCTCTATTGTGATTACATATCAAATTTTGGATGGTTTTTAGTAATTCTCAGTATTGTCATTTAGTAATGACATCAGGATTATGCTAGGAATTGCACTGAATCTGTAAATAATCAATTTGGGCCATATGGACATCTTAACAATATTGAATCTTCTGACACAGGAGCTTGGGATTCCTTTTACATGAGTTTGTGTCACCTATGATTTCTTTCATCATATATACAGTTCTCTATGTACAGATCTTTTACCTCCTTACTTAAGTATATTCCTAGGTATTTTATTTTTTAGCCTATAAGGAATTGTATTGAGTTCCTGCTTTGATTCTCAACATAGCTGTCATTTTTTTTCCACCAGGCAAACACCATGTTACTGGGAAGGCCGATCAAAGAGGAAAATGCCCACGACGCTCTCTGAAGCCACAACCGCTTAGGTCACAACTGAACAAAGGCAGAGGCATCAGGTGAGCGATGACCTGGGGGCCGAGGGTCACGGGATGAAGGGGCTGGGTGGAAACCTCAAGCCTTCCTGAGAGCCAAGGGAGGCTGGCTCACACAGGCCGTGCAGTTCGTGGTCACAAAGCCTCGGATCCATTTGGGATGGAGGGTGGCGAGTGGCGGGCTCAGAGTCAAGACCATACCCTCAGACTTCTAGGGCTCCAGGGGTCCGTGCGCGAGGCGAGGTGATGCCAGCGCCTGTCAGGCCGCGGGGTTGGACATTCGTGGGGCTCCTCCCAGGCAGCAGGGGCCGTGGCGTCGAACTGCCCGCTCCTGGGGGCTTCTGTGGTTCTCTGGACCGAGTGGTGCGTCGGTTCCGGGTCCGCAGGCTGTGCGCCAAGGGGCAAAAGGTTTGCCAACTGTGTCCATGTGTCTGCAGGACGCGCCAGGTCCACAGCCTGCAGGGACCCGAAGGTAGTCGCCGGTCAAGGTCACAGTCGTCCCAAGTTCCGGGAACCCAGCTTTCGACCGTTAAGGGGCCTCACAGGGAAAGGAACTGCCTGGGCTGGGGCGACTGGAGGCATCTAGGGCCCTGGCGCACACTCCATGAAGCAGGGGCCTGGCTCACGGTCGGTTGGAGGGGCATCCAGTCGATCACCAGGACAGTGAAGTCAACACGCTGTTACTAGTGCATAGCAATGCTACTGATTTCTGTACATTCCTTTTGTACCCTGAGAGCTTAGTGAATTTATCCGTTCCGGGATTCCTTTGAAGGAGTCTTCAGGGTTTTCTAGATACAAGATCATACCATCAGCAAACAGGAATAGTTTGACCTCCTCTTTTCTCATTTGAAATCCCTTTATTTCTCTCTTGTCTGAATGCACTGGCCAGGACATTTAGTACCATGTTGAGTAGAAGTAGTGACAGTGGGCATCCTTGTCTTTTCCCAGTTCTTAAAGGGAGCGCTATCGACTTGGCCCCATTCAGTATGATGTTGGCTGTGCGTTTGTCATATATGGCTTTTTGATTGATTCAATTAAACTACTTTTTTTTTTTGAGACAGAGTCTCACTTTGTTGCCCAGGCTAGAGTGAGTGCCCTGGCGTCAGCCTAGCTCACGGCAACCGCAAACTCCTGGGCTCAAGCGATCCTCCTGCCTCAGGCTCCCGAGTAGCTTGGACTACAGGCATGTGCCACCATACCCAGCTAATTTGTTCTATATATATTAGTTGGCCAATTAATTTCTTTCTATTTATAGTTGAGATAGCGTCTCGCTCTTGCTCAGGCTGGTTTCAAACTCTTGACCTTGAGCACTTTGCCCGCCTCCGGCTCCCAGAGAGCTAGGATTTCAGGCGTGAGCCTCCACGCCCGGCCCAAATAAACTACTTTTATTGCAACAATGTTGAATTTAAAACCGATTATGAAACATGATGTTATTTGACTTTTTAGAAAGCAAGAAAATTATATGGTTGCTTACTCTGTATCATGTTAATTAAAACTTTTTGGATCACCTAATTGCTTCTGATTTACTTTTTACCTAGCTATGGTATTTTACAATTCTGTTAACATGTTCTATTTCAAAATATTAAGTGAGCACAAATGTTCTGGACACATAGCTGGAGTCGGGGCTAAATGGCTTTAATGATTTTGAAGTATGTTCCTTCTATGCTCAGTTTGTTCAGACTTTTCATCAGGAAAATGTGCTGGATGTTATTGAATGCTTTTTCCGCATCTATTGAAATGATCATATAATTTTTGGTTTTAATTCTGTTTATATGCCGAATCACATTTATTGATTTGTGTATGTTGAACCATCCTTGCTTGGAATGAAACTCAGTTATCCTGGTGAATCTTCCTTGCGTTGTGCTGTTTGATTTGGTTTGCTAGTATTTTCGTAAGGGTTTTTGTATCTAGGTTTATTAGGGATATTGGCCTGTACTTTTCCTTTTTGAGTGTGTCCTTTCCTGGCTGGAATCAGGGTGATACTGGCTTTGTTGTATGAGGTAAGGTAGATTCCATTCTTCCTCTATTATGGAACAGTCAGTAGGATAGTTACCAGTTCTTCTTTGTATTTCTGGTAGAATTCAGCTGGGAACCCTTTCGGTCCTCAGATATTTTTGGAGGGGAGGGGAGATTTTGTATTTGTTTCAAGCTAGTTACTCATTAGTGGTCCCCTGTGGATTCCCATTTCTTTGTGTTTCAAGCTTGTGAGGTTGTGTGTTTCCCAAAATTTATCCATTTCCTCTAGATTTTCTAGTTTTTGTGTGTAGAACATTACATACTAGTCTCAGAGGATATATTGTACTTCTATAATATCAATTCTAATGTCTCTTTTTTCATGTCTCATTGAGCTTATTGAATTCTTTCTCTTCTATTCCCAGTCAATTTAGCAAGTAGTCAATTGACCTTTGTTTCATCAACCTCTGCAACCTCTGCATTGTGGCGGTTCTTCTGTTTGTTTCTATTTCATTTAGTACAGCTATGAATTTTTTAAATTTATTTTCTTCTGCTAGGTTTGGGTTTGATTGTCCTTCGTTTACTAGGTCCTTGAGCTGTAATTCTAGCACTCTGAGAGGCTGAGGCGGATGGATCTTTTGAGCTCAGGAGTTCAAGAGCAGTGAGACCCTGTCTCTACTAAAAAAAAATAGAAAGAAATTAGGTAGACAACTAAAAGTATATATATAAAAATTAGACAAGCATGGTGGCACATGCCTGTGGTCCCAGAAACTCAGGAGGCTGAGGCAGTGGGATTGCTTGATCCCAGGA